>JAGTXR010000186.1:600000-859863 GCA_022606575.1 Glossosoma conforme | reverse complement strand
ATAATAATTTATATAATTTCATTGTTTATGTACAAAACGTTTCCTCAGCGATCGACAGTTTCATCTATTATAGGACGAGGAAAGGAGAAAGTAATATAATATCAACAAACATAAAAAACCAAATAAATAAAGTTTTTAAAACATTATCACAATTTCTGGCAACGCCAGGTCAATTTTACAATTTATGGTAAACAGGCACAACGTAAGAAGAGAAACCTATGAGGTCTAGTCAATAAATACAATATATTATACAAATGTCTATGGCTTCGGTCCGATATAAAGATGGCGTCACACTCATGCAGTAAGGCCAACAAGGCGATCATAAAAAAACATTTATGCAATGTTTTACAGGAATTATCGATGGATAAGCTAAAGGCAAGCGCAGCACATTCCGCCAGCGGCTTAAAGCTTTTCATACGGCAGATTGGTGGTCACGTCTGGAAAACAATCCGGTAAATAACAAGACACGTCAACAAAATACAACATTCATATCAAAAGATTCATTGGATGCTCTTAATTTAAAATAAAAAGCTACAACATCTAAATGAGATGAAGATAAATACTTACAGAAGCGACTAAGCAGCTTTAAATATATTCATATAAATGGAATCGTGAAATTAATTCCATATTTATATTAAAGATCAATTTATAATATTTTTTTATAGATTTTAATTTATTTTTCATGTGAAAGTATTAATGAAAGCTAAATGAGTCAAACATGCAGTGTGGTAATTAAATAATTATATTTGCAAGAAATGCTTCAATGCACTAATAACCACAGCACATTGTTATGTTACAAGTATTAAAGTAACCATAAACAGGCTTTCAACAAAACATTAATTCAAAAGAAATATAAATCTGCGGAAATTAGAAGTTATTTCGGAAAAAAAATATCACAAACGGTAAATGATCAATTAAAAATAATTATTTAATATGAAATGCCATGCCCTTGATGTATCAACACAGAAAAACTCATTGTTTTGACACAATGCTTGTCGTGCACAAACATATTCTTAGTATCTATCTGTGTATTTAAAATGGCAATTTTAAAAGGAAAAAATAATAATGAACGAATCATAAAATAGCATGCTCACAAATATAAGCGACATGAGCACATTAAGGTTGAGACGGATGCATTACTAGAGGAGAGGACTCACCGGAGCTGTACTGTGTGTACTGTTGGTACTGCGGGTGGAAGTTGTGGATCGCATCGGTCATGATATCCTTGGGATTCATGGTTTCCTGAAAAAAATAATTATAAATTGTAAATTTTCCTTCCGTGTTCAAGATCACAAGATCTAAAGTTTGAAATATAGATACTATATCTATCTATGTCTAAATTTTCAACCTAAAAATCAATAATAAATCCAGATCTTTTTTCTGTTTTTATAGAAATTAAATTTTCTTGCAGTTAACAAATACATTTTTTTTACTCTCATATTTTTAGCGGTACTCTCGAAAATTGATAATTTGGATTTGGGCATTCATCTTGTAAACAAATAATATGGTCTGAAGATCATATGTTCCACTGCATTCTCTTTCGCTTGAGGTTATTATTACTAATTAAACTATGTAAATTAATATTTGGTTGTTTATTTTAGCATAACTGTTCCATATTTGGAGCATATGGACATCGCAAGTTACCATTTTAACATGTAAGCTCAGATTGATTATACCTTATCTGTTTATACTTCTGTATAACCGGAGGTCCACATGGCAACATACATGGATCCTGAAGGCCTCCAGGGCAAGAGCCCGCAAGCTTGCATAGATTGCGGCTGTAGTACCAGAGAAATATTTGGGTGTTCAATGATTTATTTTATTTGTGTCAAAGAGCACAGAGATCTAGGAAAACAATGCAAACGACAAAAGAGGAAAGGGATATAAGAAAGGGATCGAGGTGTGCTGGTAGGCTATTTAGAAGCACCATTGGGTGGTATCCGGTTACACTAAAAATATAAACCAAGCAATGAAAAAAAAATTCAGCTGTTTACTTTGAGGCTGGAAGAGATGGATTGCATGGTGACCGAGCGGTGAGGGTCCGAGTGCAGGCCGCGGGCGTAGACCTGGTGAGGGAAGGCGTAGCGCAGCGCTATAGCAGCCGCCAACATCTCAATGCAGATGAGGAAGTTCTGGTAACCGGCGGAGACGGTACCGGCCGTGGTCGGTACTCCATTGGCGTCCACTAACGGTGAAATCACTTCAGCTTTTTCCAAAACGGCCAAAGCCACACCTGTAATATTTATAACATTTTTTTTATGAAATAATCACAAACCATCTTTTTAGAAGAACAGATTGTTGATTTCTCACGGTAGTTTTATTGGAGCATAATCTGTTCAAAATAAGGGGGAGTACAATCTGTTCAAAAGAAATAGACTAATATACGAAACCTACTTTATAGGAATAGAGCATTTTAAAATACAGGGAGCGGCAAAAAAAGGTGACGGTTTTTGTTGTTATGTTTATGTTCATTGTCATTTCATCATCAGCCTGTATCCGCATGTAAACCTCCCGCATGAGTCTTCATCCTCTTCCATCTTCTGCCTTCCCCGCATCCAGGCTACTCCTGCAATTCTCCTTATGTCGTCAGCCTTCAGAAATTGAGTTCTTCTAGGGATATTCTCGTTTTGGATTCTATCTTTTAGCAACACTCCGAGCATGGATCTCTCCATGGCACGCTAAGTGACCTTTATTTTATGGATAAGACTAGCTGCTAGATTCCACGTCTCTGCGCTATAAGTTAATACAGGGAGGATGCATTGGTTAAACGCCTTTGTCATTGCAAGCACACAATTACTCCTAATGCTAAAACATGTTTTCAAAAGTCTGAGTAAATTATAAGAAATCCTGAGATACTAAAGTATATATGCTGTCACGTCTGTAACTAACTGATAATCGGCGACATTTTTATTTTAATAAAAAAATTAAAGATAACAATATTTTACACACATTTTTATTCACATGATAAATATATACCGGCTGGTATAGCTCAATCGTCAAAGCGTTTGCTTTGTAAGCCAAAGGTTATGGGTTCGATCTCTGACAGAAAAAAATGATTTTTAATTGATTTCTGAGCTCTAAAATACCCCCGGTTGGTATGAATTTGATTCCTCACCCATAAAATACCAGTCATAGCCTATCAATTAAAATTGGTGGTAGACGAAAGTCGTCCCGTGAAGACCACCCATTCATAGTAAATTCCTGTAATAATAAGGATGATGCGTGAATCTCGGGCTGTAGTCTATGATGTTAGTGGATCAACACTCCACATGCAGCCCTTAGCCATAGAATTCCACAGATGAGACTTCAGAATTACTATCACCATCTGTCGGTATTTTCCTGTATGTGTTTACATAAAATATTTATATATATTTATATATATATTATATATATATATGTATATATATTGTAAACATTAGCAATATTAAAGCAAAAAAAAAAAACAAAATCTGCAAGAGACTGACCCTCAGCGAAACCCAACCCAAACAAAAATTAACCGAAACCTAGGCTGTGAATATGTGTTTCATAACTGTGTGGTTTCTGATATATTAATAAATACTAACAAATGCATAATTATTTTTCTGTATAATCATTACAATTTAGTATTACTGCTCAATCTTCAAATGTAAAAATAACAGTCTGTAATAACATGGAGAAATTCATCAAAGATTCAACTCTAAATATGAACCTTTCCTTAAAAATGAAGTAAAGTCTGACTACACACTGTGAGGGGTTAAGTGAGTATAGAAGTTTATGACTTGTTGCACATATCTTATCAGACTCTTTAGTGATTGAAAACAAGTGATAAGAACAATAACAAAGAAAAACTACTCTAATAGTCGTGGAAAATGAAGTATAATACGAAATTGAAACAATTACCTTATTTTATTGCAAACAACATGAATAGAACAATCTTTAAGTTGATAAAACAAATAACTCTTTACGATTGATTGCAAACTATTTACATACTTTAGGAATAATAAACAATTTCAATTTTACTATAATTTTTGTAGTTTTCATAAACTTTGAATCAATTATATATATAAGATTTTAGACGAGAACGAGTGATTTTTTGCTTTGAAATATAAGCAAAATTTGAGATACAGGCAATCGGCTTAGCTGGTCTGCCGGTTGCACGTGAACCGCGCGTTATACTTTCCTGCGTGAATCCCCCGGCTCCGGTCAGAGAATCAGTTATCAGTGTGCTCTCGCTGTCAAAGCGTCTTTGATGTCATCAACAGTTCAAATTAATTTCAATGGGGAAATTTGCTTTAAGATACGATTAATTTGAAATACGAGCAAGGTTGCAGAACAAACTAAACTATGTATGTCGAGGTAACACTGTATCTGAGAAGACCTCTATTCTAAAAAATTCCATCCTTTTAATTTAGTAGGTTGCTCGCAAGAAGCAGTTATTATCAGTATTTTATTTAAAGAAAAAAAAAGTAAAGAGAATTTTTCAATCAAATAAGGGAAATTAAAACATTGATTCAAATCTGACCTTGCCAGAAGGAGAGGAAGATGACGCTCTTGACGGTGCAGAACTTGAGCACGGGGTCAAAGGGGGTCAACATCTCCCGGGTGGCGCCCAGGAACAGGAACAGCCCGTACAGCCGCCAGGCTCACGGAGATGTTGTAGATGATGGTGATGTAGATGTAACCACCATCGGGGCTCCAGTCACCATCGTGGTAGTGGCCCGCCGCCTGGAACACAAACCGTCCCAAGTTATTTTTTATGATGAACTTAATGTAAAAAAGATGCTACAGACAAAGAAATCCCAAGTGATTAATTTATGCTTATTATAAATAGTGAAATTTCACAAAGCAACATTTGTCTGCAACTCTATCAATCAATACTTTATAACAGCCATTAACAGCCCGAGATGAACAATAAGTAAGAACGACCGATCAATGGAATTGAACCCAAGTTTTAATATTAACACATTAAATGTAAGCGAATTGAACCAAACTGATTACGCAATGCAAGAAAAAATCAATGTCGACGTAAGTATTTACATAAAATGCAATAGTTTATATTAATACAGCAATCACCAGGTATAAGCACCACCAGTAAAGTAAACGAAAGCTGTAGATGTTCTTACACTAATTTTAAATTTATAGTAAAAATCTAACATTTCAAAATACACATTCATTAAAATATCAATGAACGGCAATGAAGAAATCTTATTTGTGAATTCTTCGACAATTGCCATTTTAAGGATAGTTAAGCACTGCATGTGGTGTGTTGATCTGCTAACATCATTATACTGTCATTAATGCATCATCCATTTTAGAACATTTTCACAACTCTCAATTTGTCAACATGTTCAACGTTGCTTAGAAATTTGAAGGATAAATACATACCGAATTACTACTGGATTGTTTGTTGTTTTGTGAAAGTAAGCTAAGGTATTACAAGTATATTACATACCTGCAAAAAGATTATGATAAAGGCGCAGACGGGCTTCACGAGGCAGAACTGTAGAGTGGCCTGCTTGCAGAAGCGCAGCACACCGATGGTGTAGGTGGAGCCGGCGAGGCAGCGCCCGGCCACGCCGCGCACCGGGCGCCCCCGCAGCGCAGACATGATGTTGCCCTCCCCGCCCAGGTACTCGTAGCACAGCGACAGGAAGTTGTAGATCACAAACGCTGCCAACACAAAACCGTCATGTTTCAATATCAAAGCTGACAGCTAAACAAAGTATATTTTTCTGAACTAATTGAATCAGGTTCTCGGATAAAATTGATATTGCACGACACCAAGACTAATTGATCTGCTCTTGTAATGGCAGAGATGGCATTTAAATGGGTAATATCTGCACCACATGCATTCATCTCATGTATACCGGATGAAAAATTATGCAACTTGTGAATTTGTTGCATCAGACGACAACTATCATTACTTCGATTCAAAGAAATTTTGATATGTTTGTTTAGGTTATGTTAGAAAAATTAAATTAATTTTAAACATTTAATTTGTGAAATCTCGAATTTACATTTATCGGATGTAGTATCCGAGGCATATTTTTGGGTGATTTGTCAATGGGAATTGTTTAAGGAGATCGATCGATTACCCTGACAAAATGCAAGAAAATGGTCAGTTGGGATATTATTTTTGACCATAATATTTAGAATGTTAAATCAGGGAAACCTTCACGCAGGATTATTTAACATTGTTTCTTATGGATGTTTGCCATGATAATACAAAAGGAACGTTCCGTCTGGGAAGATTTCGAATGGGAGAACAGTGAATTGGGTCTCCACTATACATCACTAATTTTTAATAATATATTTCTGTAAACATAAATCATTGGGTATTTATTTAAATATGCTAATAATAAATAAATTTCGTGTTTGTACCATTGATGAACAAATAATTTTGATTTTGTGTGCATTATATTTAAATAACAGTATTTACCTTCGTAGCAATCTCTCACAGTGAAGAAGTAGATGTAGTAGGAGTCGCTGTTAAAGAAGAGCAGCGACACCCAGGAGTAGCAGCCGTAGATGGGTACGATGAAGAGGATGCGCACGATCCAGCGCTGCTCGGCGGGATTACTGTACCACCGCAAGTGCTGGTAGATCTGCAACAGAGGCGGCAAGTCAGTGGAATATATTATACTACAGGTGATTTGTATTATCAAAGCTTGACAGACAAACTTATTGAAAAAACTTGGAAACAACCAAAACACATTAAAAAAAAACAAAAGTTTAATTATAATTAACACTTAAGGAAAACCTGCAAGATAATTTATTGATTAATTATCACAGGCATTGTCATCTTAAGCTTAGTGTTTTATGAGGATGACAAAACTTATGTGCAGACAGTACAAAAGTGTATTTTATAAATTACACATTATCATGAGGAATTTTATGAAAACATATTGGAAATGTTCTTAAAACTCCTACCGCCCATTGTGAAGGCTGTAATGCCCAATAGGTTGACTACCACTGTTCTAAATAGTCAATAGATTATATATAAGATGATCATAATGTATACCATGAAATAAAAAATATATCTGAAAGAGTCTATTCCCATTAATAAAAATGACAATTTAAAATTAATATCCATTTACTCTTAGTATAAAACCATACATTCAAATGTTAGCTCTAAATGTGAAAAGAGTTTCTTATGTGACAAAATGAAGCATGATTCAAGGCAATCACATTTCATAATAATATTGTTCTCACTCAAGGGCGCTCACTGCTGATAGAAATTGAACCTTGCCAAAAATTTCTAAACATTACTTTGTTTGAAGACTTTTATGGAAAATTGTATTTTGTTTTAATAATATTTGCCAATTTATACATAAAAAAATCAACTGCCAATTGGCAAATGAAAAATATTATCGTTTTGCAAATTTGAGGTCATTCACAATAAACTTGTAAATTGCCACAAACGCAAAATGCATTGGAAAATATCGATGTGCGGAATAATGATGTTTGCCCAACTGTGGCTTCATTGGAGCACGCTTCAGTAGTCAAATAAGCAGGTTTAGTCGGACAGCTAACGAGTCTTTAATAAAACAACTAAAAAAGACAATATTGAAAAAAAAACAGTTCGTTCACCTATCAAAAGAACATTTATAGTGGACAGTTATTATTCTATTTAAATGGAACAATTGTTACTCTCATTCATTGATACATATTTTCATAACAAAATATAAATTACGGAGAGTTTTAAAAATATATACATATTAAAGATTAATTCAAATCGAGCAACAAAAAATAATAGTTTTCACACAACTCAACACATTTGAATATAGAATTTCAAAGATTATTTTCCAAATACTAATTGCAAAAAATGCTTTTCACTTTTAGTACAAAATATCAAATTGTTAAACCAAACATTCACAAAATTTTGCATGCTAATTTGTAAATCATAAGTTTAATACGATGAATGTATGTCTTTACGATTTGAGTCCATTTCATTTAAGAAATAGACTTCTGTCTAAAGTCGCATTTTATTTGAAGAAAAATAACCGTGAATCATTTTGTACAAGGAGTAATAAATGAGGCGTCCAATAATCAGTATTGTATTTAGCGCTTCATTATATGACCGGCCGGTTCGATAATGTGTCGGTAAACACATAAGAAATAAATTGTAGACCACACATTCAATATTTAACACACTTGACAGCATACTTAGAGGCATTTAATGTACAATTAAAGAGAGCCGAATCAGCTAAACCAGTATTACAAGTTGTAATATAATGCAGCCGTCATACACAAATGATAAATATTCAAAATAGAATGTTGACTGTGTCTAGCATATTGTCTCGCCTCAAACAAAATATAATGGCAGGCATAAGGCGGTGTTGGGCGCCGTGAAATGTTGCCTTCAAAAACAATTCATGAAACAGATATTTTGCACAAAGAAAGAATTTCAGCGATTAGTCACAGCCATATGTTAAAAACACATTTAAAAGAAACACAAAAAGCACATTCCACAATCGTAATAAGAAGAAATATAATTCTAAGATGAGATCTCTCAACATTCTGCAGTATCATTGACACCTGGATAACCTTAATATATCCGGTAAACTTAACTTGAAGTGTGGTATATTTTAGAACATTGTAATTATGATGTATTGTTGAATTTTAGTAAGCTCAGATAGTTTTCTGTTTGAAAATTGGTTAAAATCAAATAATCAAATAGCTTGAAACTTTTAAAAATAAATACTGAATTGAAAATATTTTTTTTCGTGATAAACAATTCTTTGTACCAACAATTTACATTCAAAATAAAAGTTAGATGAAATGTCATTCTTTATTATATAATTGATTCTATTAAGGCTGTGTTTATACTAAAAATATATAGAATTAGAGCACAATCAAGAATAATAAATATTTATTTATTTACCTTGTTTTTACATGACAATCAAGAATGTTTATGAACCCATTTAGTGTGTATGACGTCTATAGCGGTCATAAGCTTTACGTGTAATTTGGAGCCTGATATTACAGCTTTGTTCTACTGTTGTAATGTTCAAAATTTACTTACTATATAGATGAATGTAATACATTGGATCAAAGTCAAAAACTATAAGTATAAACAATAATTAGACCGCGTTTAAAAGATTAATTGTATACATTTTTTTTTAAATCTGTGGTATTTACACCAAATTAGTAAGAAATTTGAAGCTGAGATAGATAAAGCAATGTTAGAATATGTATTTACCGTTTACACTTAGCAAATACAAAGAAGTGGAGAAGCACAGTCTAATGTGCGAATGTTCAATTGGTCTAAATCCATCTTATAGTATATATGTAACAGGATTATATATTTTCTATATTCTTCATTCTTCCGATTACTATAATGATATGGTGTGGTGTACCGACCTGCTGGCAAGTGATGAAGAGGGCCGCCCAGACAAAGATGCCGGCGATGCCCTGGGCAGCTCGTGTCTGCAGGAACACGGGCTCCGTGATCTCGTGCACCAGGGACACGCTGCTGCTGCTGCTGGCCTGGCTGCTGACAGTTGCGGCCACCGAGGCCGCCGTGGCGTTGGCCACCACCTCCGTGCTGCTCATCCTGCTAAAAAAACACACAAATGGAATTAGAATCAAATATAACATATACATATCACTGTGAAGTCATTTCATAGAATATAGGTATACAAAGTGGGACTCGGTTTAGTTTAAAAATATAAAGACAGAAACACAATAAAAATGTCACACACAAAAAGAACTGACTTGTGAAGAAGGATATAATGCAATGCATACAATTGTTCATAATATACATTTTATTTTTTTGGGTTAATTTGTTTTATATCATCATTCTATATCTGCTCCCGAGATAGAGCATATGGTTGTCAAAAACTGTTGCCACAAGGCACTATCGGTTCTCGCCTCATTTCAAGTCAGGTCTGCCTGCACCGAGTAAATTCTTTATAAAATTTATATACTATGCTAAAGATTTTTTTTACAAAACGATTTTTATCATTTTTAATACTTTTGAATGCTTTGTGCAAAAAAGGTGAAAAATTTAATTGTTTTACTGAAAAAGTAAAAAAAACTTTTTTTGGTCTTTTTTTTAATTTTTCCACCTAAAAAAGCATTGTAAGAGAAAAAAAATACAATCTCGGCATAATGGGATCAGATCAACAATTGAAGAAGCTGGAGGGTTATAAAAAACTCTCAAGGTACCTATAAAAGTGATATTTACACCTTTATTTATTTATTTATTTATTTATTTTACAGAACCGTAGTTCCAAGATACATAGAATAATAAAGAATAATAAACATAGAGATACATAAACATACAATACAAACAAAACAAAATAACAAGAAGAAGAAGAGATCTAGGAGAACAATACCATCGACAAAAGAGGAAAAGGATGTAAGAAAAGGATCAAGGTGTTCTGGTAGGTCATTTAGGAGCGCCATTGCCGTTGTACTAAAGTGAGTGCTCGAAGCTCCACAAGTATCAACTGGGATCAAAAACAATGGATGGCAACGAGCACGGGTGTACGTATCTGGAACGTTAGAACACCTGAATTAGCGATCATGAAAGATTTTGAAATATCCTTTAATGCAAGCAAACCAAACATTTATAATGAGTGGGCAAAGAAAGGCAAAACTTTTCAAAATTTAAATCAACCACAATGCAGTTAGGTAATTCCATTTGTTACTAGTAATATTATTACATATTTACTTTTGTAAAATAGTGAGCATACATACAGCTTATTGATAAGGATTATCCACTTCAAGTGTCTATTATATCTTGTGATTATAGAATTTTAGCAATGTTAAGTTATATTATACCAAAAAAGATAAAATCTAAGGTGAGTAAATACCTAAACATTATTTTAATTTTAAACATCCCTGAAAAACTTTAACATTATGGAAAAATATAAATTGAGCACTCACAATAATGTTGCAATTATTTTGAAATAAAGATTTAATGTATTTATAATAAATTAAAAAAAAAACTATATCTACTGTAAAAATGACCCAAATAATGTGACATTATATTGCCAGTCTATATTAAAAATTATTAAAACAAATATAATTTTATAATATAATTAGAGAGAAGATGAATATAATGGCTTTAGAAATAAAGAAAAAAATGATTAGTTAGAAACTTGATATATACTTTTTAAATATCCAACATAACAGTGATGATATTATAATAATTATATTTCCTAAGTTTGATATATTACGACAAATAAACATATAGTTTTTTAATTTTATATCTAAGAAAGCATTTACTCATTCCATATGTTCGCTGGCATATTTCTTAAGCAATAAATTCTATCAAATTTCACATTTAGCTAATTCATAATATCATATTACCATAATGGTAATACACACAGTGAACTATAATAACAATGAGGACCATATGTATGGAAAATGTATTTAACAGATGTTTTTAACAATGTTGTTTTTTATAGTGGTGTTTGATAAAAATATTTATTTTAATAATTTGCACGACTTATAAGTAATTATATGAACGATAATCAATAATATAATTTCATATTTTTACTTTAAAATATGACATTTGGTAAACAATAAGAACTATCACTGACTTGCACAATAATTTAATTTGTGGCACGACACATTTACGAAACACAAAATAAGACAAAAATTTATACAAATAAATATATTTTTATGCTTATTTAGGAAATTATTATCTTTGTTCAGGAAATACAAAATACGTATATATCAAGGTTATGCTAGTACTCAGTGAATTGATACAAAATTAGAAATAAAAAAGCGTGTTTGGCGAAAATTAGAATGACTATGTGTTTAGACACCCATTAGAATACTTATCTACAACCAATAAGGAATAAATTAAGTCTTATCAATAACAATAATACATAATAATTGAAAAAACAATTTCTGAGGAAATCGATGACGTTTTGCATTGACTGAAACTATTTGTATAACAAAGCGTTTGCAAACGCAAGAAGCGGTTGATTGTTATTAGTGATCAAAATAAACAGAAAACAGATGAATAACAAAAAGCCACCATTGATTGATATGTCGAAATGGCTAACTACCTTATGGAGCGATTAATTGTTCGCCGAATCAAAACAATAGTTATCGATCCAAGAACTCGCTCGGCCACTGTCACCCTCAAGGCCCTGAGAGCGCCGTCCACCTCAACCTTAATTGCAGAGGCTGATTTTTGACTCGCGAAGGTTGAAGACTCTCTCACCTGTTAGTATGGACGACGTACGATCAGAGCTAGAGCTAGAAGCAGATGTCATCAATAAAATCCACTCTACGCATCCGCCCCTTGACGATAACGCTTCTGTTACGACGTTCCTTCAGTAACATTAATTATCTCTGTTGGAGCGCACATCACACGAACACACTAGCGGAACGGACAGAACTTATTTTGTTATTTCACTAGGAATGTCAAAGAACACAATCGAGAACAGCTCATCCATTGACAATGATGCCACACTGCTAATACAATTTTCGTATCGCAATCAAATCTGTCCAGCTGGCTGACATTTAAATTTTTTATTACCTACTTACAAATTTGTTTAGAAAAAAAATAGATTTTTCAATATAAAAAAACATAAATAAGTTGAAATTATCAATAAATAAACGCATAATTAGTGTTAATGCTGTTTTACAAAAAACCTATTCACATAAAAAAAAAAAAATATATGTTTCAAGTTACCATTTCAAAATGATGTCTGTTTATGAACAGGACAAACTTATACAAGAAACGAATTTATAATAATAATAACGGATTACTGCGATTCGGAGGAATTTGAAAGGCAGCATGCTATTTTCACGAAAATATCAATGCAAATAAATTTTGTTGATTTGGAATAAATTTTGAGAGTGAGTAAGGAGCGTATTTTTTGCACATAAAAATCTAGAGGCCTGAAATTTCTCTTGGTGACTATTAACACGACTAGAGAGAGAGGCATTAGAAATAGGATCACGATGGGAAATTTTAGATTTCCTAATTTTGTAAACTAAAATTATACAACTGTCAACATTATTTGTAATCGATTTGGCAACACTGCGTAAAAGAAATGTCTGCTCGGCGAACTGCCGTTGACTAAAATAAAAAATTACAAAACATCGTTTTGCGAAATGCCAACTAAAAATTTGACTAAACTTTAGTGCCGAGCGCTTAAAATTTTCCTTTTGCTGAACGCGTAAGTTCCCGTGACGATGATTGTCCAGGAGCCTGTACAGGTAAACATTTTTTCAGTGTCTTGTCAGTTTTCTTGACAACCATCACGCAATAGTCTCCAATGTCTTGTTTATAATTTTATTTTAAAATTTCCAGGCTGCTATCTGGCATTGCCTTAATCATTATGCTTACGCGGACGCGGTGTTCCTCGCTGAGCGGCTGCACGCCGAACGTGAGTATATCAAGATTTTTATTACTTCGTTTGTTCCGCTTTTTTTCAATCAATTATTTCACTTTGCATGGCAATATGTCATATTCAAATTTTTCATCGATCGTTAATGAAATTGTCATAAAGAGAAGACGTTTAATATAATCATATTGCAGGCAATTCAAATACAATGTTTTCTGTTACAAAATTACTTTTTGTGACCCATAGACTTTATAGTTCCTTTAAAAGAACAATCAACATAATGTTTCAAATTTAAATATTTTGTACTGTGTGATCATTATGTTACAATTATAATGCATTGCTTGTTGCTGTTGGGTTTTTATTTAGAATTGAAAAGTTTGTAGACTTGTTCTTCACAATAATACTTCCATTATAGATAATTCAAGGTATATTTTTATGTATCCTTATATTTATAAAATAATTTTATTGTAAGATGTATATACTTCTTCAGATATAAATTCATTCAAACACATTATTGTAGTGTTATCTTTAAAGTAAATATCAACTACTCCTTATAAAAATTACATACATAGTTATTGTATGTTTCTCGTATAGGATAAGAGACCTACAAATTATTTATTATTGAAAGAACTGGAATCAAATGATCAGCTTCAGGTTTCCATTGAATTTTTATATTTCCACCAAAGAATGTTAATGACTGTTTTACCGATAAGGATTCTGGGGAAGAAGATGATTTTATTTATGATTAGCTTTTTTAGGGGAAATCAATTTAATGGCAGATTTTTTTTTGGGGTGGGACCTCGTTCTTGGGTACAATTATTGACCCCACAAGTGTTGACTTGCCAAGTTAATATGCAAGGGAGTTATAGTTATACACAAAAGCTAATGGAATAATGGACCTTTCGGAGAAAATATTGTTAAGGATTTTTTGAAAGTAATAAGAAAGACAAAACGAGGATCCACAAAAATACCAATAAATTTATGTAGCTATTCCATATAAGTTAATAAAAGCCATTTGGTTGGTCTATAAGGGTATACTTATAGTTCATCCAGTGTATGAAGAACCCTATGACACATTTATTGCCCCTTGTAAAAGGGATGGGGCAAAAATATTTATTTCAATTAGGTCGATTTTTTTCTCTTCTTCTTCGAAAAAATCGAATTTGAATTCGAAGTGAATCGTATATAAACATCTCTATTTTTAAATAATATAATTTAAAGTGCAGCGAATATTATATTTGGGAAGTTTTAGCTTGATACGTATAGCACGTTTATTGCTCTGTGTAAAAGAGATGGGAACATTTTTTATTCTATTATATCGATTTTTCTTCTCTTCTTCTTTGAATATTTTAGTATCATTTTTTTCAGTAAAAAAACTTTTAGTAGCGTCAATTTGTGTTTTTTGTTGTAATTATTATATTTATTGTTAGTATTGTTAAAGTTGTTTCATTAAAGAAAACATTCGAGATCGGGTCGCGGATGCCCTAGGAATCGGTAAATCTACAGTATCTCGGATTCACGGTGAATCTTCATTAGAAGAGAAAAAAATATAAACACCAAATAAGAAACAGATAATTACAAAACCCAAAAGCTTTAATTTGGCAGCAATCAACACTTCTTAAACTAGGTTTTCTAAAGTCAGTGAGATTATTTCAAGGCAGACGCTCTTAGTATGTTTAGTTTAGTTATGTACATTTATCTCTACACTTTCATAATTTTCATATTACTAATATTATTATTTATAGTTTGTTTTACATATCTCTTAAAACCTGTTAATATTCACTTATAATTGATAATAATTTTAATATTTTAGTAGGTATTTACTGAAAATACGATTATCCATACCCCCACTGGTTTTCGCAGCAATGCGAGATGGCGTTCTACATGCGTCAGATTTTGTATTATTATAGTAACAAATTGCCGTATATATTTTTTTATTATTTTGTTTTTATTATGATATATTTACCTAAAAAACTTATTATATATAAGAAGAGAAGCTTTGTTTATGTTCGCATATAGGTAGCAAACGTTTTTACAACGTTATATCGGACGATATTTAGCACAGGGCAATAAATGTGTCATAGGGTTCTTCATACACTGGATGGACTATACCAGATGTAAAATATGATACAAAAATGCCATCTCTTAGTTTTGGAAATGCGAAATAGTTCTGTACCCTAAATACTGATTAGATAATGATCACACAACAATGTTTTTTAAATTTGTTTATTATCATTATTTTATTTGCATTAGCAAATGAAATCGTTAATACGAAATGTGTTGTGAAAATCATTATCTTTTATTCCGTCATAGAGTCACACTGTCCCCATAAAAGAACACCCATTTTCTCAAAAAATATGATTACACATTTTTTTATTATATTCCTCACATTCCGTTTTAAAAAAGTTTCATATCTCTTTGGGTGTTACCTCACTTTTTTTTTTTGAAAAATCAATTTTCATAATTTAATTTTATCTTAAGAATTGTTTTTCAATTTTATCATATATCTGGTAACACTGCAATCATGTATAAGGATTTTATTTGATACACTGCAATAAAGTGTAAAACATATATTATTTGAAAGTAGAAAAAAAAGTTGGCAGAAAAGTTTTATTATTGTAGTAGAATTTTACGTTTACACAATATATAATTTTATTTCATATTTTAAATAGGTGAAAAAATATGGACATCATATTTGAGGACTTTAAAAACTTATGAAAGAATATGTGGAATCATGAGGTTTATAAATTATGTTTAATTTGGTCGATCGTATGTTTCAGTGGAGACTGAAGAAAGCATCTTCCTGCTGGGCACTTGTTACTATCGCTGCGGGAGAGTCAGCGAAGCCTTCTGGCTCCTGAGCAACGCGGCGCCCGGCAGCGCCAGCGCGCGCTTCCTGCTGGCGAGGTGCGCCGTGGACTTGGAGAAGTGAGACCCGCTTATATTATTGCTGAACGCAAAACAAATATTCTCCACATTAATATCTTTAGAGGTCAAATTTGATTAATCTATTATCGGGTATATTATGAGAACTGTCCTCTGTATTAAATATTTTTTAATTTTTTTTTAATATGATGCATTCCAGATTGAGTGAAGCGGAGACAGCTCTGAGCGGAGTGGAGTCGGAGTTCGGAGATGCCGCTCCCTTCGGTCTGCAGCTGCTGGCGCGACTCTACGCCTGCACGGAGCGTCGACCCAAGGCGGCAGAAGCGAGTCGCAAAGCTCTCCAGTTCAATCCGTTTCTTTGGGACTCCTTCGCTCAGCTCTGCCACGCAGGGGAGAAAGTGGACCCCGAGGAAATCTTCCAACTGTCCAACGTCAAGAACTTGTCGGCCTGTCTGGGAGGTAACTCGACGGCCACTCTAGTCAGTAATTTAGAAAACGGTTTGACGCCGAGCTCGTTCGCCAGCATTCCCACTCTCACCACTAGCGCCAAGATCACGCCGGGCAATGTCGTTCCAGCCACCCCGCCGCTTCCTGGCGGCAACATCACCCCGGAGAGTGCGGTGCCGGTTCGTCGCCTTAGAAGCGTCTTCGGGGCGGCCGCTCCCAGTCCGTTCTCTCCTTCTTTTGGAATCCTCCCCCTCGAAGAGTCGCCGCTCGCCCTCTACACGCCGACCTTGACAGACGCTAACGAACAGAAGGCGCTCCCGAAACTCGTTCACACTCTGCGCGCTCACGCCGGGCAACTCAAGGAAGCTGTCTTCAGCCCGACGCCGCGGCAGACTCACATCGGCCCGGCTCCGCACGTGCGCCGGTCTTCTCGCCTCTTCACAAACAGCTATTCCGTGAAAGAGAATAACAAATCGCCGAACAGAAAATTTGCCGCTCCGAAGAGTCCTTCGCGGAAGAACAAGCAGCGGCTGTCCAAAGCGATCCTAAATAAATCATCTCTTGGCGAAGTGACCGAGTGTCGAGTGCGGGAAGGACCGGAGCGACCTTCGGTGCCGAGTTGCCCGGGAGGAACGCAGCAGGCCGCCCGCCAGAGCTCGGAGGGGCTCATGACTCTCCTCCGGGCCGTCGGCGAGGCTTACCGACGCCTGGCCGGCCTGGAGTGTCGGCGAGCTCTCGAGTTGCTGGACGAGCTGCCTCCGAGACAGCATCACTCCCCGTGGGTTCAGACCTTGTTGGCTCTGGCGCACCACGAGCTGGGCGAGTACGACGCGGCCGCCCGCCACTTTGCCGACGTGAGGGCCTCGCACCCGCTCCGCACCGAGCACATGGACACCTACAGCACCTGCCTGTGGCACCTGCAGCGGGAAGTGGAGCTGTCGGCGCTCGCTCGTGAACTCGTGTCGCGAGATCGCCGCTGTCCGACGGCCTGGTCGGTTGCAGGGAACTGCTTCTCTCTCCACAAGGAGCACGACACGGCCGTCAGATTCTTCCGACGAGCCGTGCAGCTGCGCCCCGACCGTCCTTACGCGCACACGCTCCTCGGGCACGAGTATGTCGCCACCGAGGAGACCGACAAGGCGATGGCTTGCTTCCGCAGCGCCGTGAGGCTCGACCAGCGGCACTACAACGCCTGGTTCGGCATCGCCACCGTTTATTCCAAACAGGAGAGGTTCAAACTTGCCGAAGTTCACTTCAAGCGCGCCCTGTCCATTCACCCGGAATCGGGAGTTCTGCGATGTCACCTGGGCGTCGTGCAAGTTGCCATGGGTCGCTCGGTGCAGGCTCTCGAAACTTTAGATCGCGCCGTCACCGTCGATCCGCGTAATCCGTTGTGCCGTTTCCACCGAGCATCCGTGTTGTTCTCTGCCGGACGTTTAAAAGAAGCAGTCGACGAGCTCGAGGAGCTCAAAGACCTCGTCCCCAAGGAATCTCTCGTGTATTACCTGCTCGGCAAAGTGCACAACAAGCTCGGCAACTCTCACCTGGCGCTGATGCACTTCAGCTGGGCCACCGACCTGGACCCCAAGGGAGCCAGCGGACACATCAAGGAAGCCTTCGACCCCTCGCACGTGGAGGAAACGCCCGAGCCGGCGGTGTGAACGATAATATTACACGGATCGTGTCTTTGTAAATAATGATTTTTTATTTTAGTGAGAAATTATTTTATGAATTTTGTAGACGTAGTAATATGCATCGTCGGAGACGAACTCATTCCACATATCCTCACTCTGCCGAGTCGCCGTGTAATTTTATTTGCTTCCGGTTTATTTTGAATGTTATCGCCCGTGAATCCGATAAGAGAGGAAAGGCCTTTTTAATCCATCACCGCCCCCCACCCATATTATTATGATAATTGTATATTGTATTTATAATCAAATTTATAAATTATGTTAAATCAATTGTCGTCGACTATATTTATTCGGTGTCACAAATAGTCATCAGTTACAAGTAGCGCCTGATTGATGGTTAATTTTAATTAAAGTACTGATTGAATAATATTACATTCACAATGTTTCCCTACCTCTTATGAATTTATCATAATGAACCGACCGGTCACAATATATAAATCTAGATGAAGTAATGTGTCTCAAATATATCCGAGTAATCAGAAAGTAATGTAATCGATGTCTGTAGACTTGTCCTCTCTTATTCTTACTCGATTCACATCATAGCCGCCGTTCTATTGTGAAGTTGACAACTTTAGTATTAAAGGGTAGCTGCTGCAAGTCCGCCATAGTCCGCTCACGATCCCAGGCTGCGTAGAGTCCCGCCGGATGGTTAACTTGTTATATATGTACATCATATGATTGAGTGTTCTAGGAACAATGTATATAAAATCATCAATATAAAATATTGTAATAATAATAATATGATTTATGTTGTAACTATGAAGTTTTTTTTATAAATTAATATTTATCATAGTATTTTTTTTTATTCATCAAACTTATTCCCGCCCGTTTGTTATAGAAGGACGGGAACCGGTGTGTAATTGTCAATGTTATTTTATTTCATTGCGGATATTTTAATTCAATTGTGAAATCATGTCAATGTAAGTATGTTTGATTCGAATGGTATAATTTAATTTGAATGAGCGTAAATGTCGTTTTACTTATTGTCAAATAATAATTAAATATTTTATTATCGTTACAAATGAAAGTTTGATGAATAAAGACTTCCGTTGCAAAGCTGGCTTAATAAATTGTCTCATATTTAAATGAACTGGTGTTTAATATTGTATGGCTTAAGATTTTACCCATTATAAATACATAAAGTATTCTTATATCGCTGTCTATTAGAATGTTGTATAATTGCGTGCCCGCTCAGTGCTACATTACTTGCTATTTACATCAGTGTTTTAAGTATAAGCTATTTGCCAAAGCTATTGTCGACAAGACTGGACTTATTTATTCCCCATCTAGTCTATATCTACTAAATAGGCTAGGAGTGATTAATTATATTTCCGGGGCATAGTGTATTATGGGTAGAATGCTCCATTTGTGGGCTTTACCCGACATTGTATGATCATGTATGAATATTGATAATAAAACAATTTTATTTAAGAATTTCCTTTTGTTCAAAGGGTTTAAGGTGTTCTGTTGAAGATCTTTTCTTCCAGGGTATTTATTTATTAGAGAACATCACCTTCAAAATCAACGATTATGCTCCAACCAAATCGCTGTACTACACCATTAACAAGTTTGAGATGTTATCTGGATTATATGTTATGCGCATGCAGCTCAACCAGTGCATACAAAAATAATGTGTTGTTTGAGCAAAGGGGCTGGGGAGATTGAAAGTGTATTTTGATCCATTTCTTGGAGAGATCTAGATTGTATTGAGCAGGAAACAAAAACTGTAAGAGTATTGCAGAATTTACTGGTGGCATTCAGTAATGATGTTAAAAACTGCCTGTTCATGGTCGACATGCATTAACTCTTCGATCTGGATGGGTGCAGAAGGGATTAGTTCTTTCTGAGTTTAGAGACACACCGGCCGTGGTGATAGTGGTAGAAGAGACCAAGTGAACTAATATTTTATAACATGTATCATGCAAACTGCTCGTTTTTGGACAGTCTTTAGAGATTTGGAATAAAACTGTGTTGATAATAAACTGCTCCCATTTGGCGACAGCTGCTGCAGAAGGCGATCAATCGCAGAAAGTTTTCAATGAAACTTTAATTTAGGGAAATATAGGATTAAAATAAATCTCTGGTGATGAGTTGTGGTGACCTTATAATCAAATTTTAGATTTGAATAAAAAAATATATACAAAAAATCAATAATTTTTTAATAATAATATATAATAATTACAACTTTATCTTCATAATCTTAAATTACAAGGAAGAAGTATTTAATAAAATTTTAATCAGTAAATTAAATAAATGGTCGCTGAAATGCAGAATCAACTTTATGAGATACTGATGGAAAGATGTTATTCTTGGGACGCCAGAGATATGATAGGCTTTGGTCGTATTTTGAAGATTATCTTCTTTTTAATAATAGCCTTAACAACATACTCCGTTCCGGCCACAGTTTTGTGCTCTACGCCAAACGTGGAATCCAGAATACTCCGGTTGGCATCAGTTTGAGATCCCCGGGTCTGGCCAGAAGTTCTAGTCGAGTGCTCCCCGGGGGCTTTAGTCTGCCTCCGTTCTATCACGGCGAAGGGTTTGTCCATGGGTGTCTCTTTGCCCTGCAGAATGTGATGGCCGATAATGAATATTGGCTGCCCGTTTGTCGAGTAGTGAAGGTCTCCTACGTACTGGCCGTGCAAAGGAATCTCTTCTCGGGACTCCAGGTCTCCTTGAAGCTCCACAATGGCCCATTCCGGTGGTCCTTCGTTAGGGTCTTCTCTGAAAAATAAACATATAATACATAGTTTATAATTATACTATTTTTAAAATCTTAAATGGCATGAAAGGTAGGAAGATAAAGAGATTTGGAATAACGGTAAAATAGTATAAAAAAAATATTACACTATTTAAAAATGATGCAGAGTTATGTATTTAATATTTTACTTTTATTGAAATAAACCAAGATACAAATTGTAGATTATCAAAATTGATTGATCAATCATATGTTTATTGAGATATGGCATCTGAAATAAAAAAAACAATGTTAATTATATTAAAATAATAATAAAACATTAAATTATTAATACATACAGATCTACAACAAATACCGTGATATTTATTTTGTCAATTAATCAGAGTAAATAAATGGTAACTAAAAAGGTAACAGTATACTCATGTTCTATCTATTACACACATATTATTAGCCATTGAGCCATTTAACCACCAAATCAAATTTAAAAATTGAGAAATATTGAAGTTTAATAAAATAAATTAAATACCTATAAACCTAATACCCAAAATGAGTGCATTTGCAATCATATCAACATCGGAACTTCTTGAAAAGTGGATGCTTGTTTCCACTGGATGCCATTTTCTTGTATTCGTAATAGACGGCATCATCAGCTCCCGAGAGTGACGCCATGTTGCCAGGTCGGCGCACGGCCCCGCTCCCTCCGGGCCTCCCCTCACCGGCTATTCGCTCATCCTCGCAGTCTACCTCCGAGGCAGCTAGGACCTAAAAAAAAAAAAATAATTCTAGAAAAATATATTGTGATTTTGGAGTTGGAGAGTTTCAATTGCTGTTAAAACTTGCAGTCAAAAAGCAGATTTTATACAGCTGGGTTATGATATTGTTACAGGTAAATTTTTCGACGAAATAGTTATTTTAGTTTACATAAAAAGAATAATAGTGAAACCTCTAAATGTAATAAAATAGATAAAACAGTACCTGTTGAAGAAGTTGTCCTTGTTCTTCCCGAGTGCCGTACATGAGGTCTTGTTCCTGATCCATTCCTCGCATCTCAGTGATAACCTGATATTGATAAAATCAAAAGCATTTTAAAATTAATGATATTTATAGAGTTAAAGACTTATATCATCATCTCATAGAGATGATTAAACTATGGCAGGAGTAGGATTTCAATATGATTCAATCTTTATGAAATTCCATTTTATAAAATAATATTTATAACTATTTGACAATTTTCTTCATAAAAAATAAAATTGTGGAATAATTCTAAATATTATTTTATTTTTATTCAAGCTAATATTGCTCTTTGTTGTAGATTTTATGTATATTATCGCTTCTGATATTCTGACAATATTTCTGTAGTTTGTTTATAGAATAATAAAAATATATTCTGCAATTGAAATAATTAAAAATGATAAATTTGAATTATTGTTTATTTGAAGTACATCAATGTTTTAGATAATATTCATGTATTAGTAAAGTTACCTTATAGCTGTAACCTTGGTTGATAAGGAACCGTTGTCTCTTTCGGCTGTATGACATTTCCATGGTGTCCTGGGACACAAGAGTGTAAAAGAAAGCGTTATATTCCTCAGCGATGGCTCCTTTTTTAGCTCTGAGAATACGACCTAAAAACTCATACAAATGACAGTTTAAAAAACATTTAACTAGAAATTTCTAGATTGATTTATGTTCAGGAAATGAATTCCTTCAGTCACCTAAACGCTGAGCTTCCTGCCTCCGAGAGCCGCCGTGTGAAGAAATTTGAACTAGAACATTTGCTTCGGGCAAATTAAAACTGGTGTCGGCTACTTTACTGACAAAAATTGTGTTCACCTGAAACAGAAAGAATAATTTTGTTCATTCAACTTAGGCCTCGGGGAAACATAATGCAGACTGGTACAGAGTGTACAGTGAGCTATGGTATTTCTTTAGATTGGGGCAACAGATCAACTACAGGTTGTGATATAACGTGTTTAATTCTTAAATGTTAAATATACTTCAGTATCAATGGCAACAAGACTATTTATAATGTTATTTTTACTCATTAATACCTTAGGATTAAACTTGAAATTTTGCAATATTTGTATCCTTTCACTTTGTGATGTCGGTCCATAGATGTACGGCTTGTTCAGCTTGACAGCGTAGTGCTTCAGGGCAAACACATTATCTGAGAAGACGATGGTTTTGTCTCCACGCCTCTCATGATATCTGTAACCAACATATAAATTATATATAATTCACATATATAATTTTTGAGTTTTAAAACTATACTAACTATTTGAGGGATAAAATACAGATGGATGAAGAGTATTTAAAAATTTACTGGTACCATTTTAACCCTTTGGTTATTAAGAATTTTCTTAGGAAACTTTAAGCTAAGAAAAAAATTAAGCTATTTTAGAGCATTTTTTAGTACTTTAAAAATTTAACATAATTTTTATCTTTTTTACGCTAGATTGTAAAAATAAAAAAAATGTTTATTCTAAGCAGTTCATACTTCAGATTAAGCAAATAAAAATTTAATCAATAATATTTGCCAATAAAAAAATATAAACATCAAAAAATAAAATATCCAAACTCAAATTTTGATTTTGAGATCATATATGATGTAAATAATAAATCTTTATTACTGTCAACTTCATGAAAATTGTTAGTAAAAATCATATACATACTATATAAATACATAAATATAAAAGAAAAACTAAAAAATCTAAAAAAATAAAATAAAATAACGTTGTGGAAGAGTATATTTGAAAGTTGATAACTTGTACATATGTAGATAACTGTTAAAAATAAGGTTGTCATAATTTACTAACATCGAATTCATGCATTAGTTATTTATGACTTTCTAAGAACACATTTTAAAAGCTTGAAGTATGAATACGTATGATATGCTTCAAACTAATATTATTAAAATATCAAAGGGCCAAACCTTTTTTATTGAATACAAAAAAAAAATCCATAGGTGGTTGATATATAAACCTTAAAAAAAATGTTTACATGAGCGTCGAATATTCGACACTTCGTCTTTTTCGCACGAGAATCGACCGTCGAATATTCGACGCTTAGTAACCAAAGGGTTAAGAAAGGAATTTTGAAAATAGATTGTAAAGGAGCTGCAGTCATAGTATTAGCAATAAGAAAACATGAGTAAACCATCATGATTGCTTTTTTAATAGGAAATTTTGATACGTAGGAAGAAAAATAACAGTAGATGTCTAATTTTAACCTTTATAAAAGTGAGTTTGTTGCAGATAAAACTATATATGGGGATTGAGTTTTTTTTATTACTACATGTATATATTACTTTACTATTTATAATTTTATATCATAGTCCATTACAAATGGCAGAACATGTGCCGAAATAAAAAACACTGAACTTTAACCACTTCATCGCCACGTGTTTTCAAAAAAATAAAAACACTACTTTTACTAATGACTAAATTATTTTAATATTTTTAACATACATTATTGGTGAACTGCAATCGATTGAACTAAAATTTTCACGAAAAAAAACACTTTTTTCACTAGGGCTGCCACAAGATAGATTATAGATCAAATACTCGACAGCTTGCTTCGACTGTCCTTGACTAACTACTTACAAAACTGTCTCTCTACATCGTATGTACCTCTATTACCTATTATGTAGCATAATTTTATTCAGTGCCAGCCCTTGACACCATCTCATGAATATCTCCCAAACTATCGAAAAATATCGATCTTTTTTGGTTTGTTAAAATTGTAAAATATTCATAGATATCGTTGTGAGAAAATCGGAATTGATTTTGAAATACATCTTTCGAATATTGCTAAGCGCCCACAGGTGGGCTTACGGCAATCTTCGGGTTAATTTTACATGCGGACATACAAGCTTATACTCTTGAGGAAAGTTTTGTATGGAAAGGACTGGTTAAAGTAGTATCAGTTACCTGATGAGGAACTGGCAAGCTCTGAACTTGGCTGGATTCATGACATAGAGGAGCAAACGCCTTGCCGTCTTGCACAACAGATATTCCCTGTAGAAGTGCGGCGCCATGGGACACCAGACCTCGGCGCACTGCACGCGGGCGATGAACCCGCGGCGCTGCAGCTCCAGCCAGTTGGCCTCGTACAACTTGGGACCAATGAGGAAGTTCAGGTCGGCGATCTTGTCGTCTTCTCGGAGGAGGGTGGCCGTGAGACCTGAAAGATGACAAAAAAATGCTAAAAATACTGCAAAAATAAACAGATTATAATATCGACGAATATAAGCATCCGTAAAAGTATATGAGAAGGTAAAAAGGAACATTCAATATATATAATTACGAATGAAAAAGATAGCAATGCAGTTACTTTATAATAGTATTTGTTAAAACTGAGAAATGTTTTGAAAAGAGAATGTGATTTTCTAAAAAATTATCTTGCTCTTCTCTTTAATAAGATGAGAAGGTAGGCAACATGAAAAAATCACAGATTTTTGATTGTGTGCTGATTACCTTACACCGGAACATGCGTTTTTATTTTTGCACTGTTAAGGAAAGGTTAAAATCATTATGATGAAAGTTTAGCGCATATCAACTTGGCTTCTACAAAGTAATTAGACACATGGCCTACCATTATGAAGATATTTTGGATTAAAAAATAAGGGTAGAGCTTAAATGGACTTGACATAATAAATGAGAGAAACCAGGGAACTACTAAATTCTTACATAAAGAATCATGATATGGAAGGATTATTATTTTTTTAATAAAAAAAATGTAGAAAAAATATGGTAACACGTGGTACCATGCAAGTTACACACAAGGTTAAATTATGCGTATGACAAACAGTTAAAGAAAATATGAGCCTATTCCATGTTGGCCTCGTTAAACAATATCCGCTATCCTTAATGTAGTTTAATAGTAAGAGACCGTCAGAACTAAGCAGCACACCAGACTCCCAGGATAACACAGAACATATTGAAGACGGAGAAATTGTTTTACTCACCGAGCTTGCAATGAGAGTGAACAATGGTGAGCACCCTCCTGAACATCTTGGCCGGGATGGTGTGCACCTCATCCAGCAGCAGCAGCCCCCACTCCTGACTCTTGAGCCACTTCATGGTCTGCTCCGCCTCCCAGCTGCGCCGCTGTGTGTGAGTGATCATGGAGTATGTGGTCACCAGCACACCACACCCCGCCGGCTTATCTTTGGCCTCTGATGTGAACCTGTAACATACCAAACAGTCAATTAGAAGACATTAAATGTTTCCATAATTGTAAAGTGTAAGACAAAAATTGAAAAAAAAAACTTATTTATTTATTTCAGTTTATTTTGTTGTTGTGAATCAATATAGTCTTAATCCAAAATAAAATTTAAAAAATTAAATACATAATTTTATGCAAAATGAAGTCACTTTTACCAGTTTTTTAACCAACATCAAAACACAATTGTTTAAATATCTCAGATTGAATGAAACATGACTTATGAAAATTTGTGTAAATATTCAATAGTTATGAAAATACGCAACATTTAAAATGAAAAAAAAGTAGTTTCCAAGGCACTCGGAATTTAAAAGGTCGTTATGTTCAAAATAAAACTATTTCCAGAGCACTGGCATAGAGAAAAGTCTCACCGGCAGATCATGCTATCGTCTGCTGTGGACCACATCTTAAACTGCTGCTTCCACTGCTCCACCGACACTCCAGAGTTGCAGAGAACCAGCGCTCGCTTGCGCACCGTGCAGCACGCTGTCACACCCACCAGGGATTTACCAGCACCGCATGGTAACACTATCACACCTGACCTGCAACATCACAGCCATATTTAATTGATTAACTTTTCAGACAAATATATATATATAATAATATCGTGAAATTTTGAGTCTGTGGCAGACTTCTGTTTTATCAATTGTACCAATTTTGGTATCTATGCCATGTCTATTAATGTTTGCATTGTATGTCCCATAGTTGTCGGTAGAACCGCCATCACCAGAGGTCGCTTCAAGTACTATTGCACCTATCAAGGTGGGAGTTAAGCTGACTCTATATAAGCAGATGACCATACGGACCAGATCTCTTATTTCTTCACTTTCGACAACTCCGTAACCTGATCATCAAGCCGCCTCTCTTCTCCAGCGGCCAAATCACTGTGTTACGTGACGCTCTACAAACTGATCAAGTCACGACTACCTACTAGTAACCTTTCATTATCTCAAAAATCATTTCAATAGAACAATAGAAATTGCTAACAAATAGAATCTCGTTAATCATTCAACTCAAATCAAATGTAAATATTCTGTTAACTTTTCAACCTTTACAACTGTTCAAATATTATTACTTACTAACATTAAATTCCCTATGACATTATACCGTGTTCTTCTTAAGTTTCTTTCTTGTTCGGAATGTCGGCGTACTTCCAGCGATCCCTTCCTAACACGTAGAACAATTCCTTTTAAGCAATCCACAGATCACAACACTTCCACTACACACCCATATTCCGATAAGTCTATATATTTTATTGTTATCAAATAAATTTATAAAATAATTATTACCTTGCTCTTCCGTTTCCAAACATTTTCCTAAGACTCTTCTCTTGGTACGGCCTGAGCACCGCCATTGGCTTTAGATCTATGTTGATGTCGGGGTTAACCTGAAATAAAATTTTCATGTACTTAAGCCAGTTCATGTAAGCACGAAAGTACAGCGTGACTATTATTTTTTGCTATTATGAGACAAAATAATCAGTGAAACCATACGTCCTGAAAAGTAATGCAGGAGAACATTACTAGTACCAAAAGATTAATATGTTACAGAGGAAAAAGATGCAGATGCTAGAATAGCTTTATAAATTATACTGGTAGTAATGATTCTAGGGTGCGTCAGGCTGATTGTTTAATCTCCTTAAAGATGCTCATTAAAAAATACACAAATATGCCTTAGATACAGCTGTTGTACATATCTGAAAGTGATAAAAAAAGATTAGAGGCCTTTGAGATGTGGTCATACAGAAGAATTCTCAGAATTTCCTAGAGAGAACACGTCACAAACAATGAGGTTATCAGCATAATCGAGGAAGATAGGCACCTCTAGTAAGAACCATCTCAGAGAAACGAGCCCGATGGATCGGTCACATCATGCGCCACGATGGTCTTCTTCACGAGATTGTGGAAGGGATGGTTGAGGGTAGAAACTTCAAAGGGCGCCCTAGACGGGAGTATTTGCAGCAAGTGTTCGAGGACATGCGTTGTAGCTCATATGCTGAGCTAAAGAGGGATGCAGAGGATCGAGAAGAGTGGAGATCGAGGTGCAAGATTTTGTTGCTGGAAACCAATCCACAAAATTGATACTACGAAGAAGACAGTTGCTGTCTCTTTAATTCCCCGGGCTTTAGTTCTGAAGGCTATCCGGTAAGATATACATTTCCATGTGTCTCTGAGTGTAGAGATAACTTCGGACAAGATATGGCAGCGGACAGAACTGTCAGAGGAAGGAAAATCTCTTACCGTATCATTCCTGAAATCATATTCTGCAAGAAGTGGGTGTTCTAGTTCGATGCATCGTTTTTGGATGATTTCAATTTTCTCTGGATCCACCTCAAAGGAGACAGTTGTGCTGTTGGTTTCCTCAGCTTCCTCATCTTCTTGGTCCAACTTCTCGTACAAGTTGGTGATGTCCTCGGGCACTGGCTCGGGGGCCGGGGGCTCGGGCGGCTTGTCAGAACCGTCTGAGTGAAACAAGAGAGAAAATAAAGATTGAAATTAAAATAAAATAATATTTTTAAAATATGTTTAACTCTCTCTATGCTATATACGCTTATATCTTCAAATATATAGCCACCATAAGCTCCTGCTATGAATCTTTTTCATCTCTTAGTTTGTTCCACACATTAAATCTCTGCTGAATATATTCTGTAGTCTATAGTTGTGCAGAACAAAGAGACCTACGCTAGGAAACGGCAGATTTGGTTTGTGCTCTCTTGCTAGTCAGACCGCATTAATTACGCAGTTAAAGTTGTGGATACTATTGTGATGGGGAATTAATTTAATCTAAGAAAGCCGGGTGATTAATCCTAACTCTAGGAATTGTGTTGTACATCTTAAATTCGCAAAGTGTAAATAATTAATTATAATGTAGTCAAATTTTAATCCATGATATACAAGTGCACTTGGGCCTAACACGGTTTTATACAACACGGTTTTATACAACACAGTTGTATAAATTGTGGCATATTTTATACAACATGCTTTATAATAACACGGTTTCAAAAAAAAAAAAAACATGTTTGATTTTAATCACGATTTTTAAATATGATTGATATTAGGCAATGCACCAGGACATCCACTCGATTTAAAATACCCTAATGTTGAAATATTATTTTTACCACCAAATACTACGTCTTTAATCCAGCCCGACTACAGCCAAACCCAAGCAAGACCCAAGTCTGCGCCTTTCATCTTAATAACAGACTTGCCAAGAGAAAGCTGCACATTACCTGGAACGACTTGGTGTTAGAGCACTGCGACACACCTAAATACCTAGGGGTCAAGCTGGATAGGACCCTCACTTATCAGAAACACTGTCAGTCTGTTAAGCAAAAGGTGTCCACCAGAAACAACCTACTCCGAAAAGTGGCAGGTACGAAGTGGGGAGCCCAACCAAACCTGATCCGCACAAGTGCTCTAGCTCTCTGTTTCTCTGCTGGCGAGTATGCTGCGCCAGTATGGGCGAGGTATGCCCATACCAAGAAAGTGGATATTGCTCTGAATGAAACGTGCCGGGTGGTTACGGGGTGCCTAAAACCTACCCCAATATCAAAGCTATATCAACTCTCGGGCATTGCCCCACCAAACATACGGCGAGAAGTTACTACCAAGAAGGAACTCACCAAAGCAACCCACGACGCACTCCACCCTATGTTTGGGTACCAAAAGATAACTACACGGCTCAAATCAAGAAGAAGTTTCCTACAGTCGACAACGGAACTGGAGATACCTGAGGCCACCCTGCGGCTGAACATGTGGAGAAGCGCAACTGAGGGGAATACTTGGATTGCCCCGAAAGAGGACCTAGCCCCTGGACATGACCAAGGGTGGAATATATGGAGGTCCCTTAACAGACTTCGGACCGGAGTATGCAAGACGAGGACACAAATGAGGGCCTGGCAGTTGTACAGCGGACCGACTGAATGTGACTGCGGCGTGGAGCAGACCCTGTCACACCTTCTGGAGTGTGCGCTGTGCCCGAATAGCTGCACCCAGGAAGACCTGATGATGGCCAGAAGTAACGCCATCGACGTCGCCCACTTCTGGGCAGACAGGATCTGACCCTGTTGTTTCCGACACGATTATATATATATATCCAGCCCTTAGACCAGTGGTTTTTAACCGGTGCACCGCGGTGCACTGGTGCACCGCGAGCTTGTTGCAGGTGCACCGCGAAATAATGGGTTAAAACGAAAAAATCTGCAAAATAGTGAAAACCGAAAAAGTAGTTATGAAAGACGACAAACGAAATCGTGAATCAGACCAAAATTTTGATGACACAGAGAGTACAAGTGAAAGAAGTAGTGACAATGTTACTTACACATCATACGTCTCATACAAAAGAAAATATATCCAGTAAAATCAGGAAAATTAATCGACAGTATTCTGAAGAATATTTACGTTTTGGTTTTACTAGCATCAATGAGGAAATATATCACAATCCACTTTGTGTCGTATGTGGAGAAAAACTGTCCAATAGCGCGATGTATCCCGACAAGTTAAATTGCCACTTCACTAGGAAGCACCCCGATCTTGCATCCGAAAGTAAAGATTGATCGCTGTACAATTAAAACCACATACTATAGCAGAGTCTCTAATTTTACCTGCATGTTGTGAAGTAGGAAAAATTATGTTTGGTTATGAAGCAATAAAGGAAATAATGAAAATTCATCTTTCAAACGATACAATAAAAAGAAGAATTTTAAATATGTCGGATGATATTGAGGAAACAGTTACCGATAAACTTTCCAAGCAACATTTTGCTTTACAAGTCGACGAATCCACTGCCATTAGCTACAGCAGTGAGGCACAATTACTAGGGTTTGTTCGTTTCATAAATGAAAACAAAATAGTGAATCAATATTTATGCTACAAAAAACTTACCGAGCAAGATGTTTTTGATTATATTTCTTCATATTTAGAACAATTTAATATATCGTTGGAGTTATGTGTAGGAATTTGTACAGATGGTGCTCCTTCAATGGTAGCTCAATTAAAGGATATGTTAGCCTAGTAAAGAAAAGAAACCATAATATTATATCTACGCATTTTTTTTTTACATAGATAATCTTTAGTGTCAAAAACTTTAACAGCGGCACTACAACCTGTACTAGATGAAATTGTAAATATGGTGAATTTCATAACATCAAGACCTTCAAAAAACACGCTTTTAAAAAAACTTCCATTTCTATGGAAGCTAAATATGAGTCTTTGCTTTTTCACACTGAAGTCAGGTGGTTATCAAGGGGTAAGTTTTATCTACATTGATAGCACTTAACAATGAGTTATTGATCTTTTTTCGAAATGAAGGTATGTATGATTTTGTTAAATATTTTCAGAATAATGATTGGTATACTAAAGTATCATATTTATCAGGCATTCAAGGAAAAAACGAAAATTATTTTGTCATCCATTGACAAATTGTCAAGTAAAATATATATCTTTGAAAAATCGACTAATAGAAAAAAAAATAGATATGTTTCCTTCACTCAATGAAAACATTCCCGAGGAAATTATTTCCGCGATGATAGATCATTTAACTTTAATAGAAGAAAATATTGCACATTATTTTCCTTCTTTAAATATAGAAAATTTTGACTGGATACGAAATCCATTTACTACAATTGATAAACCGTATTGTGGATTTTCATACGCCGAAGATGAAGAATTAATCTCATTGTCGATTGACCGCACTCTTAAAAGTTTCCGAAGTGACCATGGTAGACTTTTGGATTTTTGAAGGCACTAAAAATTTTGTTACAGTTTTCAACATCATATTTATGTGAGCTTGGTTTCTCAACAATAACTAATATGAAAACTAAAAAACGAGAAATTTAAACGAAGAATTGAGGGTAGCTATATCAAATATTCGACCGTATATTTCTGATATCTGCAAAAACCAACAAGCTCAGGTATGGCATTGGTTGATTTTCGATTGATAATATAAATTACATTTTATTAAGCAGGGACGTCATTTTGGGTGGATTAGTGGCGGGAGGGAAATGACCCCTTTCTAGATTTCCTTCACCTTCAAATATCAATACAAATATTTTTAATAAAACGCGTATAAATATAAAATTGTTTCTAAGGGTGTTTTACGAACTAAATTTATATTTAATATTAAACATTTTTTTTGTATAACTTAACTTAAAAAGAAAATATGACAAGAAAATGTAACTAATTAAGTATGAAACTAGATATATATATATATATAACTAGATATATATATATATATATATATATAAATATGTAACAAAATTAAGATATGCACAATCTGCAATCTGATCTTAATAGTGTATCAAACTGGGTTGCCATAAATAAGCTCACGTTTAGTATCAACAAATGTAACGTTATCTCTTTCTCCCGTTCTAAAAATCCTATTCTGTCCAAATACTACTTATCTGGAACATTGCTCGACAGAGTAGCAGTTGTCAAGGATCTAGGTATAACCTATGATTCATTATTCACTTTCCATACTCACATAATCAATTTAACTTCACGTGCCAATAAACTTCTCGGATTCATCACCCGCCAGGCTAGTCAATTTCATAACCCTCTAATTTTTCGTACTCTCTATTCTTCACTTGTTCTATCTGTTCTGGAATATGGGAGTTTAGTTTGGAATCCCAATAAATCCAAATACATTTTCATGCTCGAAAAATTCATAAAAATTTCTCCGACGTCTTTATTTTTATATTTACGATAACTATCCATTCAATTCATTTAATTCTGAACATTACCCAACTCTTTTTCTTCTAGGGATGCTTTCTTTCCATTCGCTTGAGTCACGGAGGAAAATTGCTGCACTCAAACATTCATTCCTTCTTCTTCGCGGTTCAATTTACAACCCTGGGATTCTTGAATGTTTTAACTTCTATGTTCCAGATAGGTACACCCGTGCTCGTAGCCATCCATTGTTTTTGATCCCAGTCGATGCTTGTGGAGCTTCAAGCACTCAATTTGGTACAACGGCAATGTCGCTCCTAAATGGCCTACCAGCACACCTCGATCCTTTTCTTACATCTTTTTCCTCTTTTGTCGATGGTATTGTTCTACTTGATCTCTGTGATCTTTGACACGTGTCATCTTCTTATTCTTTTGTGTTATTTTTATTTTTTATTATTTTCTCTATTTATTGTATATTTATGTATACACTATGTTTCTAAATATTTGTAAAAAAAAAATGAAATTTCAATTCTGTATATAAATAAATAAATAAGTCCACATATTTTTTTGATCTCTTAATTCTGGTGCACCGCCATTTTTTTCCATGATCATAAGTGCACCGTGACTTCAAAAAGGTTGAGAACCACTGCCTTAGACCAAGGTATAATTTCAACATTTAAAGCCTATTACATTCCTCACACATTTGAAAAAATATTAGAAGACTGATGAAGGTGAAAATTTAACATTTCCATAAGCTTGGAAAAAAAAACTATTGGAAATTGTGTCGATATTGTTTCTGTATCCGCTAAAGAAATAAAACAAACCACTTTAAATTTTTGCTGGAAAAAATTATGGCCAGAAGTAGTGTCTGGAGAAAATGTTTTACCACCAATAGAAGACTTATAGAAAACCAATAGAATAAACATTTGTCGTGATATTGGTGGAGATGGTTTTAATGACATGTATATTAATGACATCCAAGAAATATTGGAGGATCGTTTTGAATTTGGTATTCTACTTATACACAATGTAGTGTTGTAATGTAGGGCATCTAAGTAACAAAATATTACAAAATAGTCGAAATATATATTTAGAATATAATAATAGCTAAGATAACCTATGATGGTGGTCTGGCTGGTTATTGTGGCAGGTTTGCTTCCGAATGCCGATACTGGCTTCTTCTGAAACTGTTCATTGATGAGACCGGCCTCGCCCTGGCCTTCCCCGAGATTGCGAAGCCGACACTCCTGCACCACGGGGTCCTTCAGCAGCCGCTGCAGAATGTCAGGATGGGGGCTCTCCACAAAGTACCTGAAACAAGACCAGAAAATAACATTACATAACCTAAATTCAGTATTAGATTAGAAAGGATTTTAACCTTTAAACGCCCAGTGGTTTCCTTACGGGACCGCAGATTTGCGTCGTTCAATGCCCTACCCATACAGGAAGTGTTTATGGTTCATTTCACAATCGGATTACATTAATTTGTAATAATAATATTAAAGTAAGTTCATGAAATAATCTATTGTGCGACGAAACATTACAAACATTGGCCTGCTAGGGCATTGAACGAAGCAAATTTGCGGTCCCGTATGGGACCACTGGGCGTTTAAAGGTTGATAGGGCCCAGTTCGTAAAAATGACTTTTTTGTGCTTTGGTAATATTGAATGCAGAAGCAATTAAGATTTAAAAATCTTAATGGAGTTAAATACAAAGCTATGGAGTGCATGGAGATAAAACACGTTAAGACAGATCATACCTGTTGTGTTTGAGGACAAGCTTCACCTTGCCATAGGACAATGTACAGAGCTTGATGAACTCAACAATCCCATCAGGCACGGAGCACTTGCTGAGACGGCGCAGGTACTCGATGATGTCGTGGGTCTGGAGTCCGACAGACACGGCTGCGTAAAGACTGTAAGCTGTCAGCTTATACTCGTGAATATGTTCTGGTCTAAAATATCAATAAACATTATCAAAAGATGCCTATGACGAGCATGTTTATAAAAAAACATTGTATTTGCCTAATCCTTTATAGAGAATATGTTAGGTGCATACAAACATCAACTCTGAAGAATGAAAATTTAGAATAGTCAAAAATCTCTGGGAAATAATGACAAATTTAAAATATTTGGTTATAAATTATAATGTATCAGCAAAACTGAGAAGGAAATATATTGATAATCGCGGAATATGTTTTTCAATACTAAAATCAATAGAATGATACTCTAAATAGCCTTACCCCTGTTTCATTTACATACCAACTTTTTAAACCCTTTATTTACTGAATTTCTGAAATATTTGAAATATTTCTGATTCTTTTTATACGAATAAGTTGAGATTGATAGGATATAGAGAAAAATTTAGAAAGAACATTTTTTTTTCTTAAATAAGCATTTATTTCATAGTTTTATAAATCCAACTTATAAGTCCCATCAGGGCACAACTGCAGCAAAATGATCAATATTGGATTTTGTGGTATGGGACTTGTAAGTCCCTTACCAGTCAGTAAATAAAGGGTTAAAATAACTTTGAATTTACACATTCAAATATGTCATAAAACTATTATATTCCAATCATTTTTAAATTGTGAGACCAGTGGAGATTTTAGCGGTGGATGTAAGGATGTTTTATGATCACAATAGTTGAGGGTATCGAGCAATAGTATACCTGCAGACTGGCTCCGAGATGGCGATAAGGAAGTCGTGAGCGTGCTTATAAACGGGACTGAAAGACTCCAGGAAGATGTGACCATTGGGGGCGACCCACAGAGGACGCGAACCGTGGTCTACTTTCAACACCATTTGAGATCTACAAAATACACAAGTAAGGTAATAAATAAAATAATTCAATGAAAACTGATTAGAAAGAATGATTGTTTCGCGTCTCTGAAATAGTTAAATTTAATTTTCATTTTATTGATATTCTTGGCAGATCAGATTATATAGTTAGCCTAGTTCTGCACTAGATTCAGTTGCCATCCATATTTCTGTAAAAACCTAACTGTCGCACTACATTATTTTTATTTTAAGCATTTTCTTTGACATTAACTTCAAATATTAAACAGATAGATACTACTTGTTTTAAAATTGATCGAATTGAGTATTGTGTATTCACTTGCTGGATGATTGCGGTTTAGCATTCAATGAAAGTTTTATCTATACAATAAATAAACATGCTCGTGAAGAAATGATGAAGCTTTCATTGAAGGCGAAACTGTGATATACCAGCAAAGAAATGGACAGTGGTCAGTGTGATCTTTGTTAAAAAAAGGTAGGTAATATTTATATATTTAATACCGCATGTTTACAGTTGTGTGTTGCATTTCTATGGAGCTCGGTTATGTAATGTAAATAGGCAACCTGGTTTATAAGTCATATAAAAGAGGCAATACATTATTACAGTGTCATGAGAGGCATTGGAAGTATGGTTATACTGTTTTCTGGTTAAGCCATATGTTTCAAGAAAGTAATAGAAGATGACATCAGCATGATATAGCCCTTACTGACTGGTACAGAGAACATCGATATACAATCTTTCATCTTTTATTTCTGTTCGCTTGTCGTACATGAATGTGTCCGCCATATTGGCATTTTGGACTAGTTACGGAGATCGTCACTTGTGGCACCGTGCGACAGCCCATCACGGGCGCGACAGTCGGGTGCCGCCCGTCAGCGAGAGCATATTGTATTGTGGCTCGGCCTAAATGCTGTGACTAGGTCGGAACATAAGTTTGTAAAGTTTATCGTTAATATATGTCAATGTCCTTCTGAAAAAGTCTGTGTTATTAATCTGCTCCTAATCTTGCCATCTCGCGACTGGCCACCAGACCTTTTTGAAAAAGAGGAGGATGTTAAAGTGTATTTATGAGTAGAAAAAATAAAATAGTACAAAATTTAACACCAACCTGTAATCCTTGGCCCCAAACTCGTCTTCCTGGACTTGTTCATCATTCTTCTCAACATTCTTGGAGGCAGCTCCTGGCACACCATCGGCTTCTCCACCGGTGTCCTCTTCTGCCAGAGCACTGAACGCTTCATCTTCAGCTCTTCGCTTTTTGCCTTTACAAATACATAATTCTTATTGAAACTCACAATTAAAAAGAAAACTAGTTTACTAATCAATGTCCAAGGTTCTCGTTTTTGTACTGTTATGTAGATTAGTGCAACAAAATAAAAAAAATAAAAAATCTCCAATAATAAAAATATATAATTTTATGATTATACTAGATCATATTATGCTTTAAACGCCCAGTGTTTTCTTACGGGACCGCAGGGTTGCGTCGGTCAATGCCCTACGATCCCATACAGGAAGTGCTTATGGTTCATTTCACATCACATCGGATTACATTAATTTGTAATAATAGTATTATTGTAAGTTTATGGAAGAATCTATTGTGCGAAGAAACATTACAAACATTGGCCTGCTAGGGCATTGAACAACGCAAATTTTCGGTCCCGTATGGGACCACTGGGCATTTAAAGATTAATATTAGATCATATTATAAAATACTGATCATAAGCTTATTTTGTTGTACTTTAGTGTATAGGTAGTTAACTTTCTTAAAATAATGCAATAATGCAAGAAAACAAAAAAGAAAAAGGTTTTAAATATTTTCGTTTGTAATTTTTAATTGAACTTTCTCAGAATATCTCTATGTTTTCCATATTACAACATACAAATTACAGTTTATAGAATACTTTGTTATTGCCCAAACCTATAAAGACAGACAACTAAATGATACACGAAAATTTAATTATAACAAATAAAAAATATGATTAACCCTTTCATTACGGCTCGGTTTGAATACAAATTATACTGTCAATTATAAAACTAGTATTTGAAGCATAAATGTACATATCTGGTCTATTTTCATATATCACATTGGTTTTTGTATTCTTCAGCTATCAGATGATGCATAAAAATCTATTCTAAGAACGTAGCAAAACGATAAATCACATCAATCGATGTCAACGGTCGGGGAATCTTATGACGGCATATGCCGACAAGAATGCGAAAGGGTTAATATTCTTGTAATAGTCTTGCTTACAAAATTGACAATTTACTTAACCTATAAAAAGGAAATGTCGGCAGATTTGTAGACTGAATATTACAATCAATGTCAATGAAATAAAAAAACCTAATACCAGATATTATATTGAAAAATATGCTTACCAAAGCGATTATCATTTGTTGCTTTCGGGTGTGCTTCATATTTTTTGCTTTTCTTAGTTTTAGGAGGACCCATAGTTAATTATAGTTAAGCCTCACTAAAAAACAACATCAAGAACTTGTTATTATACAACAATATAATAATGAATACTTTATTTAATTATATTCAACTAAATATTGTGAATATATACATGATATGAAATAATGAATATATAAACTTACAATTTGTTGCTTGTTTTTTCTGGCCCAAATTTGTCGGTTTTTCACATAAGAAATATATAATAGCAAACAAACTGTCTATAATCGAAAAAAACGCAGTTTTTTAATTAAAACGTGATAAATGTCACAAAACCCAACTCAAGAATGAACGGCGTATGACTGAAGTAAAGTTCTCGGTCAGTGTTATCCTCTCAAGTAAAAATTGCAAGTAAGTAATAATAATAAAATACAGTAATTTGCAGAAAATTTACTCCATTTATAAACGTGCAAACAAGCACTACCCAAATAATATTTATTGATATAATTACGGGTTTCCACGTCGATTATTCGTGGTGAAATTATAGATAAAATAAGGTAATTAATTGTCGTGCTATCGTGACAAATACGAAGACAAAAATATAAAATGCTTTACAAAGTAGAATGCACATATTTTTTTACGAGATTTCCGTGAATTAGCCTAAATTTCAAATATAAAATACGCGAATTAATCATGCTAAAAAGTAATAATTACGTATTACTTTTTTAAATTGCACCAAATAACAATTAAAATTATGAAACGGTTTATTATTTCGATATTTACCAAACACGGACCTATTGTAATAACTGAAGTGCTACCTACCAAGTAACCAAAAAATAGTTTAGTATTTTATATTAATAAGTTGGTAACGGTTCAATACTAAGTTCAGGTTATAAAACACCCGGGAAATGTCAACTTTGGCAAATATGTAATGTCAATATGTAATATTAAATAATTTATAATTATTTATACGAACACAAAAATGTAGAACTTTGAATAAATTATAAATGTTTAAGATTTTAATTACTTACAGTCGGAGGTAGATAGGCATGGTCGAATGTGGGATTAAAATACCAAACACAAAACCCGCGAGCGTCGACTAAGCATTTTATATTAGAGAATATTTTGACAGACAGTTTGACCAACCTCGAAAAAAATAGTTAAGATTACTTGCCAGGTACATTCGATTTATATTTAAGTTTTTTGTAGGTATTTACCCGTCTTTCAGATTAAAATAATTTCTCACAAACTTAAATTTGATAACATCATCCTCATTCACGGTCATCTCAACTTGCTGCCTAAAGTTCTGCCATCCGATATGATAATCGCCTATTCTTATTTGTAATTAAAAACTAATTATTTGCATTTCATATGAAATGTTTTGATATTTTATATATTATAGTATCGAACATATTTATAAGAAGAATAAGAAATACAATAACACTAATATTAAGGTAATAAGTTTTAATACTTATCACCTTGATTCAAACCAAAATCTGTCTTAAATTTATTTTTAAAAATATAAGTTATAAATTTAAATACATTTTGTTTATAAGTTTATCATATTTTTATTACTTTTTAGAACATATTTCGATACTATGATACTTCTATAGATAATTAATCTATACTAATATTGTTATCGAAATTAACGAGTGAAATGTCATAAAATGTGATATTTAATGTAGATTTTTAAGTATGTATAAATTTATTAGTAATAAGTTTAGTTAAAGTATAGTTTTTTCATATATTAAATTAATATTCAACAGCTTTTTGAATACATAAGCATTATGTGTTGCTTTGCGTGTTTCTATGTAAAGAGTTTTTTTTTTTATTATCTCTCTATATCTATCAAGATAAAGCAATTTTTAGTTTCAGTGGTATTCCAAGAGAATTAAGCACTGTGGGATCCGCCTTTCTTACTTAAATTATCTCAGATTATTATTTATGAAAGATTATGCACTAGGCGCCCACTTGATGCGATACTTACCTATGTCCTCCTCCCAGTCTCTGTATACTTTAGCAAGCCTGCAAAGATTCTGTTCACCCGAGGATGCAAAAGTACGGATACAATTGTATCTACTAGGGTTAATTGTATTTTAATAAAAAAATGTAAGGTATATTTTTCATTTGCAGAATGTGTTTAATTAACTACTTAATTTTATATATTAACTACAGCCATGGTGATGTGAATGTCTCTCAACATTCAGAAAGACTGATACAAAAAAACACCGGAGAATTCTCATTTTTCATATTCTATGAACTCTATTAGTAATCAATCGATTCAGCTGGACACTGTATGAATTTTTAAAAATCTTTCTTTGATAATTTAAAAATGATTTTTTTTTTTTTAAAATTTGACTCCAAATATTATTTTAATTTTTCATTTGCTAATGGATAAACAGCCGTTTATTTGCTTTAATCCTGATTTCGAAAAGCTCATTATCCACAAATAAAAAAAATATTGATGGAGAAGTACTGATTATTGTTACTTACCATGGCATGAAACAACTTATTATATTGAAATTCTTGATTTATTATTAACTTACTTTATTTTTTCTCAATGTCGTTGGTTTCGATGACGTAGCTGCTACTGATGTTTAAGGGAATTGGGTTGAGGAGTCAGGAAAGTATACAAAATGACACAAATAAATGTAAAATTTCATGAATACAGGGCATTTTATTAATTTCAATAAATATTCCAAAATGACCCCTACAGATATCATTATATTATAATATTATAATTTACTTTGATACTTGTGACGTTGGTACAACGTAACTACAAGTGTGACATCTTTTCCTTAAAAATAGCAATAAAGACAATGTATTCACCTACATAGGCAACCTCCAGGCAGATTATCGCCCCGTGTAAAACAATATTATACAAGTTCACCACCGGCAGCGAGAGCCAACCCAGCACAAGGCTGCGGTCACACGGCCTCATTACAACTATACTAACCACATTACATTTCTCTTTAGACTGGCTCTTTATTTACTATATAATTATATGAGTTTCGATATTCTCTTTTCTGGCAGGGAACGGGAAAAATTCATAATATTTTCATTTATTCAAATGTAAGCGTTTGCCCCGAGTGTAAAGGTTTCGTTCGAGAGTGACCTCCAATGAAATATAAAGCGATAAAAAATATAAATTGCACAAATCCTTGAATCGTTTCCAAATACGAGGAAGTCTTAAAGTGAGGTCTACTAATGCCAGAGACTGCCCTATCACTTCAAAACGATGATACTCCAAGGTTCTCCTCATCATCAAGGAGGAGAACCTTTATTATGACATATCTTTATTATAACAATATCTTTAAACTAATCAAAATAAATAAGACAAACCGACACAGTTTCGGAATTCAGTGAATCATTGTTTTGGCAAATTGACGGCTCCCAACAGAACTAGGCTCTATAGAAGCTAACAAACAATAACCTTATGAGTGTACAGTCAGACAGATATTTTTTTAATTACCTAATATAAATTACTTCTAGTTTTTTATATCTTTATTTATTTAAAAAAGTGCTCAATTGAAAAATGAATAAATTTGATTATGGCCAGTTCCGTTTAGAGCCGTCAACTTGAAAAATACAAATTTAGAACAAAATGAACATTTATGATGAAATAAAGTATAAAGGAAAAATTACAAAATATTCAGTATGACCATTATTACACAATAATGTTGATGATATAAAGGCAATATAGACACAGTGCGGCAATATTCAATCTAAGTATTTAAAATGTTCAAGAATGGACCAGCCACAAGAGTCGGGAGTCGCGATATGAGGCAGTCGGCCGGAATGGGAGGGGCGGGCGGGGGCGGGACGGGACGGGGCGGGAAGGGCTGGCTGACTGCGCAATTACAATAAATTATCCTTATAATACCCATAGTTTTACATCGTATTGCATATCAAGAATGGAACACTATCGATAGATTTATGATAAAGATTTATTACGATTTCAACGTCCGATCGAAATATATAAACTTTATTTGATTCGGCGAACGCGATTAGAATTTATTTATTACGGCACATGACGAGACGAATGTCGGGAACGAAAATTCAAAACGTTCAGTTAAGGTTTTATATTCATTTGTAAATTTACTTTCAGTCTTCGTTTTTAATTAGCGAAACACAAAAATACAAAACGTCGTCAAATATACACAAGCATTGACAGTCGCACGCTTCACCCTTCATCGACAGGAGGATGCTCATCCCGCACCGACAGTAGACGCTTCACCTGCATCGACAGTAGACGCTTCGCCCGGCATCTTAAGAACGATGTCGCTTCTCCGGCGGGCGGCGTACGCTCCATTTGTAAAATTTTAATAAACAATATTAATAAATATACGTCACCCGATTATAATTTGAAAGGACTAGGTGTAACTACGATAACGAGAGCCGAAGCCCGACATCAAATGAGAATACAAAAGGAAGCTTAGAAAGTTACACGCGTCCATCGGCCGCCCTCCGGACGTGGAATGTGTCGAAGTGCCGAACAGGCGCGCCCTCGCACGCGCACCCGCCCGGGCCGCCGCCACTCAATTCAAAAATAAGTCTTTTATACACAACTCCTATAATACAAGTTACTATCTGATATATCTCTTCGAGAAGAGGAGGAATATATTTTCTAATTTGAATAACTCGGGAAAGTCCATTTCAACTAGGCGGCGTGTGAGGGGGCGCGGGCGGGGAGGGGGCGGCGCGGGCGCCGGCGGTGGGCGCAGCGGCAGCGGGACCATCACACACGGCGCGACCCCCGGCCCCTGTCGCCGCGCCCGCCTCTGCGCCCGGCGCCGCCTCCGCGCCCTTGCCGCCGCCCATCTTCACCAGGTACTTCACGGCCTTCTGCACCAGCCCGTCCTTCTTGTGCGGCGCCGCGCGCTGGCTCGGACCGTGGCCGTCCTTGCGCGGCGCCGCCACGGCCGGCGCCCAGCCCGGCACGTCGCGCACCGACTTGTTGGGCGGCGGCTGCACTGCTGACCGCGTCAACTCTGATTGCTGCAAGGAAACAGTAATAAAGATATAAAAACTATATAATAGACATAAAATTATTCTTCTTTTCCATTATTTAACACGTTCCACATAGTTATACTAACCAAACTTAACTAACCTTATTAAACCTGTCATAGAATACAAAATAAAATAATATTGTGTAAATTTAAGCCCTGACCAGAAATATATTTAAATTCTGTCCATTTATCTTGTCGCCTTAGTCATTTGACTTGACAACCGATTTTACTACTCAAAAATATATTATTTAAATTTTCATGCATTAACTTACTATTTTTGTTAAAATGAATTACAAATACGCGTAAACACGCTACAAATGACATGAACGGTTACCTGGTATGCGACCCTGAGTTGTAAGTGGCAGTCCTGCCCTTGTTCTCCGTCCGGCAGGGCGATGCGATGCGGCACGTTGAGGGCCTCCGAGTGCTGCGCTCCCCGCGACCGCGCGTGCATCTCCATCAACCGGTTTACCTCCCGCGATAGCGCCATGCCATGCCGGTGATTTCTAAAACATCAAATCAAAACAAAGTCAGTTACAAATAAAAGAAAAGGTAGAATTAATGCAATCTACTTGATCCACTTGAATCCTATTCTATATGAGAATTAGCTTAACATAATGCTGTATAAAAAATGAGCATCAAAGCTTATTGATAGCTTGTTGTAGGATAAGCTTAGAAAAGGTAATTCGTATTTTGCTGATTATATACATTAAATTTAATGGTTGATAAGTTTCCTTATAAATACAAAATTACTCACTATCATTGACAATGAAAGTACCACATTTGATATAATTTCGCAATCATTACTTGATATTTGTAGAATGTATCCATTATTTAAAAGAAAACAATTTTTGACAAAAGTTTTTTTTGCTAGTTTCAAACCATGTGAAAATAAAATCAAGTATACATAATTATAACCTTTCATAAGACAATATAACTGACATTTAACCTTTTCATTACGGCTCGGTTTGAATACAAATTATACTGTCAATTATAAAACTAGTATATGAAGCATAAATATGCTTATCTGGTCTATTTTCATATATCACATTGGTTCTTGTATCATTTCGCTATCAGATGATGCATAAAAAACTGATGCGAAAGGGTTAAGATAATATTAATCTTTGGCCCTAGTTTACACAGGCTTTCAAGTATACATCTAGGTGCGTTGTCGGTTTGTTAGCGTAGAAAATTTTCTTAAAATAAGATTTACAACTGTACTGCAAATTCCAGTATAACCTAGGTCTAAAATTAATATTAGGGTTATAAATAAGTAACTTGTAGAGGTTCTTATCACAAAGATAATTTTTCTGGTAAGATGCTTTTTTAATATATTCAAATTTAAAAGTCGACATTGGCCCATTATAATGAGACAGTTTTTAGTGTACTTACAGGTCTTCGAGGTCTCGTCTCTGGCGCTGGCGATCCGCCCCTCCCCCTCCGCCCGGCCCCCCCGGCGCGCCCAGCCGCTCCATGCCAGCGCACCCCGGCGACTGTACCGAGAGCATCTGAAAACACAACCAAACAACTATTAATCATCAACCTCAAACAAAACTAGCATCAAAGGAAAAGCCATTGGCTCATTCACATTAATAGGAATTGATACAACTCATCTGGCGTATCATGAAGATTGAAGGTTAACGTTTGATCTTAAGTTATGTTTCATAGTCAAGGACGTCAAGCTTAAGCTTTAAATATCGCTAAGAAAGGAATATGGAATAAGGTTTTCGAGACCTAGCAAGTTATCTTCCAAAGAAATCTTCTATTATTATTAAATACAAATGGACTTGATTAGTTCAAATGCAACCAAATGCAACCTTATATGAAAGTGCATAGTAAGAATAATAAAAGGGTTTTATATGAGAACATAAATATTTACAATCAGTTAAATTAATAAAGTTGCCTTCAGATGTGAATGGTATAAAATATGCAATTCAATAGGATGTTTCAGGTCAATTTTGACATGGTATTTTTCCAGTTTTATGTGGTTTTCTTTTAAGAATAGATAATTACATGCTATATGGATTAAATGTGTAGAAAATGGGCAAGACATCTCAAACAAGTATTTCATATTCGCATGTTTATGTTAGTAAAAAAATCAATGCTTTTATTCAGCTGTTTATTTCAAAGTACAATGAACTCTTATCAGTAGTATTCAAATACATTAGCATGATTACTAGCCACAACAAAATAGTAGACAATCATCAAAAGAGAGCGATAATTTATTTTATGCTCTATTTGGGATTGTCTATTCTTTTCTAATCACGGGAAAAAGCAGGGTTATTTAATTAGAAAAAAAAATACGGAAAATAAAAGTATACGTGTAATACATAAGCTTATTAGGTTATTTAAAAATCAAGTGGAATCAATGAACTGAGCTAACGTTGGAGTCAGTTCTTTTAAGCAAAATTCACACGAAAGATACGTTGTATTAATTATTTTCAGTCAACCTGTTAGATGGTTCAAACAGTGACTTACTACAGAGAAAAGCACTGGAGAGTTTTAAATTAGAATAGGATTGAAAAGCAAATAAACATTTAAAAAGTGACATACCTATCTCAAAACGCATATTTCACACATTAAATAAATATTTAGTGTCAGAGTGTTCCTTGCGCTCAAGCTGGCTTCATGCGCCTGGGGTACTCGGGGGCAAGGCGCGCGCTCATGGACGCACATAGGCGCTCAGACGCTCATGGGCGCTCATAGGCGCGCGCTCATAGACACAGTGTTTACAAACACAGCGGGCCTCGATTATTGTTTACGATAAGATAACAGACAACGGGCTTTTTGAATTTCAGTTTGAAAGCCGAGATAAAGTTTCAGTTTATAAATATGCGGGCGACCGCCGCCACCGGGTGAAACTTGTTTTAAAAACGTCAAGTAACGCACTGGGACGGTCTGTCCGTAGACACTAATAAAAAATAGTAATATTTAATGAGACGACAACCGAAAGTAACGATTCACGGCGACTATATTTACATAAACTATTCCACATACTTCATCGCCGACGGTGGAGTTTTCGTCGAATTTTGTATCGTCCGAAATTGTGAAGTCGGACTTATTATCACGCTAGACAACGTCTTCTCGGATATTCGTCTAGTTTAAAGCAAAACATGTTGCTTTTGCGGAGAAAATGTTGTTTTTTCATGGTGCAGGTTATGAATCGCTTTGACAGGAGCGAGCAGACTACTGGCGGTCACGTGACGCGCCGGTAACGCAGCGCGCCGCTTTACCGACCGCGCAAACATAAAAAATCAAGAGGAATGCTGCGTTCTAATAATATTCCCAGCTTACGTAAATATTCCTTACAATATTAAAAATTAGCGGCCCGGCCCGAGACAACGGCCACGCTATTTATTATTATTATGACGAGACTCTGGGCTCGGAGACTGACCGGCGGCCGCTGTGGGAAAGGGCATAACCTCAATCGGGTCAATCTGCGGCTCGCGAGGTGCTCCGCCAGACTAGCGGACTTGGCACCGCCACAGCATCTTACCTTGCCTACTGCTCCACCGACATGGCTTGAACCACGCCACAGTAACCTTATATGCGGATGCGAAAAAAAGCAATTATCATTTCGGAATCTATTTCTGCTTACGTTGTTTCTATTTAGAAGACCAAGCAGATGGTAAGCGAAAGTGTCTGCACGGCGGCCAAATCGTACGGTTAAATACGAAAGTTTACCGAGGCGCGCACGTGGGTAACTAGTCGATGATGGTAACTAGGCCGGCCACTTCAATAAGACTCTTTCATTTTAAAAAGTTACCATTCAATAAAAAACGGTCTTTCTCTCGACTTCTTATTCGTTACACTAGCCATGTGTGCAGTACGTTACAAAAATATTTTTTGTATCAATCGAAATTACAGATTTATAAAATGCAATATACCTGCCTGCTTGTTTACATTCTAACTAGTATTAAAAATTAGAATAAGGAAATGATAAAAATATACACAAAATTATTGAGTAATTAAAAATAAAGTATTTTTTTTTATAATATGTTTTCAAAATAATGCGTAAGTTAAAAAAATATGAATATTTTTTTTTGTGAATAATGTAGAGTTACATAGAAAAACTGAGTATCAAAATGAAGTAAAAAAATAATGATGTATTGGGTACACGTGCGAGTATGTAAGAATGTATAAATAAATTTGTAAGCATCATCGTCCGGCAACGTAAATAAAAATGTCGACTATTTTTGTGGTTTTATTTGTATGAAAAACAAAATGAAAATCTATCCACAACATTTTAATAATGAAGTTATAGAATAATGTATTAGGTACACATGCGAATGTGTTTAGTATTTACTCGTATATAAATCTGATGAGCAGCGTCGTGCGACTTCGGCGGGTAGATTTGGAAGTAGGAGTATCGCGGAAGGTGGTGTGAGGACGGGGGCGGCGGCGTGCTTATCAATGGACTTCCCCGGGGGCGGGGGCGACGTCTGGCGCGCCGCTGACGTCATGAGTCCCCCGCCCTTCCTCCGCACAGGAAAAGCTTTTCAGACACCAGACGGCCGGATGACGATAATGCGGCCGAATATGGAATAGGCCCACTAAAAATGTTACGTGGCAACACTTGAAGACTTATTATTTATACCTACAATTATCATTATCAGAGTTTTTATTGTCTATGTTCCCCGACACGAATGGCTGTTTTATCTACTTTAATTTATAAATATAAATGGTAAGAAACGCGTATATTTTAAAAATAAATTTCTGAAATTTATTTGTCAATTCAATTTTTCTGTTTATAATTTAATTTCTATATACATTATTAAATACACCATTTTAGCGACTTTCTTACAACATATCCATTGGTTTATCATGGCTGTAATACTCGTAGATATTTTTTTTTATGTAAGCTGATTACAGATTCAATCACGGTTTTATTAATTTATATAACCGTATCATTATGTCTACGTGGTATTATCTGACAACGGAATTGATGACAACTCAGCGCCATTTTCCTCACTCCATTGAATTATGAATTTATTCCTTAAACCATCCTGACTTTGGGGAATAAATTTGACAAACCCAAATATTAAACTGAAGTCAACACAATGACGTATAAATACTGACTATAATGTTTATCATCAAAACTCCATTCTCCGCTATGAGACATTACATAATGTATGTAAATTCCTTATAAATGTTTGATTAAATTTTATTGGAAGAATTTAAACGCATGTTATTGAATTTTTAAAAGAAAACACAATAATTCATTATTTGTTACTAAGTAAGGCTAACAAAAAGTAAAGTACATTTATTTTGTAGGTAGGTTTGTTATATTTTATTTTGCCTGTCGGCTGTAAATTGTATTTCATAGACCATATATTTAACTTTATTTACCTTACGCCTTTATTAAAAAAAGGAGGTGAAACAAAAAACATTTTCATATACATCGTTTCATATTCATGATATTAGTTTTTTTTGTTTAAAAAAATATTATATGCGTAGACAAATAAAATGTATTATCATGAAAAATAATAATAAAATTGAAAACCGATATAGACGATTCAATAGAAGAATTATCCAAAAATTGGTAGGAAGGATGATAGGTAATAATAAAAAGTATAATGAAAAGATTTTTGTGTTGTTATGGTGGACACAATGTTTGTTCGTTTATTGATTCATTGTATTGGCAATTCTGAAGAAGCTTTCAAACTCCAAATTATTCTAATAATGGTCATAATGAAATATTAATATCAGGAACGATAGGGACCACGATAAAATAACAACACAAAACATAGGTGAATGGAAATTAATGTTGGCGGAGCAGTAGGCACGATAACAATAAAGCTAATAAAAAACGAGCTCGAGAATGGGATTTTGTGAAGGGTATAAAAAATAAATTGGATACTCCGAAATTTCAATTTATTTAGATATATATTTATGTAACTTTTTATAATAATAAACATTATTCTACTAAATTATAGTTTATAATGGAAGATACTACGTACGAAGAAGATTTTAACATTATATTTACTGTAGAAAAGATGTGTTTGCAGGGGCAGATAAGGTGATCAAATAAACGAAAATAACGCCTGGACGAACAATGCAGAATGTGAATTTTCTTTATAAGAGAAACGGCATTTTTTTATAAGCTTGCATTTTCAATTAAAAATAGATTTTGTACAGCGCCAACAATGCGGGAATCATCTTGTAGAAAATAAAATTCATTTAATAAACAAGTCTGCGTATAATCTTTGTATATAAAAATTTTCGAATACATATCGACATTACACAATTTGATAATTTTAGTTTAGTTTCCGGAAGTTATTATTAAAAAGTAACTATTACTGTTTATAAGAATAATGCTCTTATCATAAAATATTTAAGTGAAATTAAATAAAAAATACATTTTTATTTCGTTCACAGAGAAATTGAATGTGTAGTCGTCGTTCGACGTAAAAATAGTTTCGCGAATAAAATGCTTTTTGATAATTCGCGAATAAATGCCGCAATGATTTTTCTCAATAAAACTCAATAATAAACCTTTCCGATAGGTCGCCTATCGACTTCTCATCATCCACTATGAAGTAGATAATTCAATCCACGATAATAAATCAGTTCGCGAGAATTCCGTAAAACTGATATAAAATAAAGATGTAGAACGGGAGTGTAAATATCTCGGTGGCATCGGTAAGTAATGGCAACACTAAGCGAATATAACTAAACTTGTATGTAGGCTTATGTATCTACGATAATTGGAGCGCGCTTCGACCGACTGATTTGCCGTAGGAAGCGAGGGTGGATTCCTGCATGGCAACAGGGAGCAACGACTCTCATGATGGAGGGGCTGTGACGTCTTCTTCCCCTCGTTGGTATTCCGCTTTCGACCATCACCTGATGGTGAGGTGGCTGTTAGCTGCCAGCTGGCTACCGAAGCCCGGTGCTCTCCATCATTAATCACATGTCATTTCAATTATCACTCGTATTTTTACGAGCGACCAGATACAAGTACATATTGCTGATAATGACAACCTAAAGACCTTTTAAAAGTAAATTATGAAAGATTATTTTTTACTCACTATGTTTCCCGGGTAGCAACGACGTAATGACTAAAATTTATTGTATGCATTACAATGTAGATGGATAAATAAATATATAATTATTTGTAATTCATTATACACAAAGTAATCACATAATACGTAACGCCTTATCCAAATACACCAAGATAAAGTCTTTTATAAAATAATTAAATCAATAAGCATAAAAAACTCTATGGTGTTAGCTCGATGTATTGATGAATACTCATATTTTATATATTTTTTTGTTTTGTTTAAAATAAATCATTATTTAGCAAACTAATAATATTGACCAAGTCATTGTAGGTATACATAATATTCAGATGGCTACACTTAGTATGAGCATATGATAATTTATCAGTGCAAAAAAGTATCAGTGCCTTTACGAATTGATTCATTTTTTATGATTCTGCATGTGGGTAAGAAAGCATAAACTATATAATATATTACATTCAATACTTGAAAGTAAATGATGTATTTACTGTGGAAGCGGATGTATCCAATATCTTTGTTTTCGTATATTTAACTAGATGTTTATTCCCGGGCGGTGAAGATTTTCCAATTTAGTTTCGTTGCTCGGTTCAAGAAAACATAAAACGTTACGACGGGCTCAATAAATAAGAACGAATAACAAGATTTTCCCAGCCTTACTTTAAAACGGCAGCCATAAAAATATATTCGTTTTTTACACAAAATATATGTGCACATATAGTACGTACAAGACACTTAAAACTATTTGGATAAAAGAGAAGATACATTATTGCCGAAGCCGCTTCAATACAAACGATAAATTAAAACAAAAATGTGTTCCAATAAATTTCAATTTGTTTTGCAAAAATATCTCAGCATAGATTATTCATCATTCGTGCTACTTATTTTCATCATTCCGAAGACTTATTTATTGAACTTCTTGTATTATGTTTTAAATACATTTTCCAAATAATTTTTTCATTTTTTTTTATTAATAAGAATCACAAAATACTAGAAAGTAAAGTTACTAGGAATTACTCGAATAGTATTATTTTTTGGAATGTCAATTTGAACTGCTGAATATATGTTTTTTTACATTTATTAATTGTAAGAAAAAAGTGAAATTGCGTGAATTGGAACAATCGATAGATTGAACGCAAGCGCAGAGTGCCATACTTATCATCCAATATCCTTAAAAATGTGATAAAAACATTTAATAATATGTTTCGCGTGCTATAATTACAGTTACTTCAAGTCCCCAGGATCTCGCCTGGGGCCTCGGAAGTCGTGGGACAAGGCGTGGGGAATGATAGCTGACAACAATTTGAGGTGATCATATTCTCCAGATACGGATAAGATATAGTAAAAGCCCAGTTTCGACATGAGCTCCATGAATTTATTTATCAAAGTAATTTCGTGTAGTCTTCTGTTTAGCGAGTTTCGGGAATTTTTAATAATTGTTGTTAAAAATTTAATAATAGTAAATACCTAATTGTTTATCTTGTATTATACCTTATTTCAGGATCGTATTAAATACATTTGTATTTGTAATGTTTCTGAAAGAAATAAATAAAATTGAAAATAATATGAAAATAAAATAGGCTTTCTGTTTCATAAATCACAGGCTGTGAAATTTGGCAAATTAGTTTCGACCAAAATTCGATTAAGAAACAAAAGATTTTGTAATTATAAAAGCCCTCGATGTGTAATTAATTTGATGTTCCTAAAGGGGTACGGTGATCCAGAAGAGGTTTAATTGGTTTGAATATATTTAGCCGGCATATTAATCACTGTTGTCCTGGACGTTCAAGGGCGTAACCGGGCGGGAAGGGGGTGTCCGGAGCGTCTGGTGTCACAGCGATGACCTCCGGGGCTGGAAGGCATTGACGATACGCCATTGGAAAATTTAATGTCAACTGTCTGGGTTATGTAGTAGTTGGTAACTCATGTAAAATGTATGCTATAGACAAAGAGTCTTATTTGATTCAGAATAGTGTATACATTTATGAATTTTAGGAAATATAATTAAAAATCATAAAAAAATGTTTTCTTCTTCGTAGTATCAAATAGTTGTACAAACAATGTTATTTTGAGTTACGATACAATGAAATGATATCATATATACGTTAAACCAAGTAAATTCAATAACAATGTTATTTGTATGTGTTTGGATTTATTTAAGCTTGCATTAATTTAGAATCCTATATAAATTATTTACAATTTCCTAATCATAAATACCCTCGTGTTTCTACACCGAACAACTTCATATGATATATTTATCCGATCAATCTTTATATTTATCATCTAACAGATTATATATATATATATATTTTTTATAAATGTAAGTATTTATTTCAAACAGAATAATTAAAAAAAAAATGCTTTGAATTTATGAGGTATGTTTATACAAAATATAAAGATTTTATACCAGCCCTTAAATTTATTTTTATTTTTAAACATTTGTTTACATTTACTAAGTACACATCATAATTTTATGGTAAGGACTTCAATTCATTTAACCCAGCGGTCGGGGAACTTTTTTAACCATTACCCCAAAATATTTTTGCGTAAGTCAATATTACCCCAAAATATTTTTGCATAAGTCGATATTACCCCTTTCCCCCCATTTTGAATAGTAGGCAATCAATATTTATTTCAATAAACATTATTTATTGAATTAATTTGCACGGAAAATAACAAAAAAGTTACATGAAAATAGTAAGTTTTATGAAATAGCAAACTAGAAAAAAATTCTTATTACCCCAAAAGGCATATTTTTACCCCATTTGGGGTAATTTACCCCGGTTCTCCAACCGTTGATTTAACCATACCTAAAAACGAGTATTTTGTGTTTACGTTAGAAGTGTTTTTTTTTCAGTTTCCTCTTCATTAACATATCTGCGGGTGACCTGTCTTGTGTATTCATATTATGCCGCCGGTCCTGACGAGGGAAGCCTAATTTACTTTATGTACATTATGTAACATATATATAGGACATTAGTTACAAACTCGAAAATCAAGGATTCAACTTTACTATTTTATAATATTATTATTTAATACGAATAACAATTTTCAATGACTTATACCGTACTGTGAAATCGAGAGATTTATATCAAAGTGTACAAAATCAAATAGTTCGATAAAATCGTTGTAGTATAATATTTTTTTAACATAATGTTAATTTAATTATAAATCGATAACTTATTCTAACGTTCTAGTAGCATAAAAATTAAATTGGAAAATTTTATCAAATAAAGCAAAAATAATATTGTTTATTACATATATAAACGATTTCAACGAATGAAGGAGTGATATAAATAGAGTTGATGGATTCTTAAGTATTTACTTACGTAGTTGAATGTGTGAATTAGGTGAAAATGATTGTTAGTATGTAATTTGACAGATACCAAGCAAAAAAAGGCTTCGTTGTTGATAATTCTAGTACAAAATTTAGACGCGAGATTACATTGTAAGCGTTTAAAAAAACAAACCAAAAGGGAAAAAAAGTTTCTTTTGAAATATTCAAACTTTTCTTCGTCCGGGAAAAATCCTCAAGAAAAATAAAACTTTTTACGACTTTTACCTTTATGAAAAAAAAACTGGAATTCTAAATTTTTCCCAGTAAAACATGGTTTGGGGTTTCGCTTGTAAAGTTGAAACGTTTAATATTCACTTTTCTTACGAAACTATATTGATATTACTATTGTGAAAAATGATTTTTTTCGGGAAAATTTAATATCGCTTTTAACTCAAGTCAAAACTATTCATCGCTCGGAAAAGTTATATATTTATTTTTCTTTTATCGTTTCTCATTTTTTTCCACATTTGAAAACGAAGCATTTCAAATTCTTCGCAACAAATGTAACACGTAATAGAATATTCCTTTTGTAACGATTTTCAATTTGATTTCTTACTCGTAAATTTTTTATCAATATTATTTCAAATATACTGTTACATACTTAGAAGGTTTGAAAACTGACATAAATAAAATAAAACAAAAAAAAATATCGTCGAAAGATACTAACTATTGTACAAGTAAAGTTTGTCATATGCTGAAAAAAATTAAGCATGATTCCTGACTGTTTTACTAAATAAATTATACTTACCAGATTACGGGCTTATATAATATAACAGTTAAAATAATCAAAATCACTGAAATTAGGTACAATGTATTAGTTTTTTGGGTCAAACATGTGAAGCCTTAACAATTCCAATAAATATCAACGATTTAGGTGAACACACAGGGATCAAGCCAAATTTTCTTGATCATAGAATAAAACAAAAAAAAATAAAGACATTGAATATTTTTTCTACATGTTACAATTTTGTGTAATTTTTCTTAATATAACATATAATATTGTGGATGAAATGTGATGTAAACTGTCATTTTCCTAAAATAATAACGGATTGTTGGTATCAGTAATGGGAGAATCACGTAACAGATAATCCCTTCCCCTAAGAGCCTTCCTCGGGTATCACGTAATATTTTCATTGTAATATTATATCACGAAACTGTTTTGATTTAATTTAAGCTTCAACAGTAATTAATATGAAACATTAACATAGTTGTTTTTATTTATTGAGTAAATAATAATTTAAAGTTATATGTTTATGTTATGTCACTAGTATGTTACGCGAACATAATTATTTATTTATTTATCGAAAAATAAACAAGACTTGTTTTATTTACTTGTATTTTCGGTACAAAATATATAAAAAGTTTTTATTGAGTCATGTATACACAGGAAATATCGAATTTAAATGTAAAATTTGTATCAATAAACCCTCTTAAACTTTCGTAAAAGTTTTGTTGAGAGCGATAATTCTGTAGGTATATTTTAAACAACAATAAACAAGTTAGAAATAGTGTATTTTATTGTAACTTTATTATATATTTCATGTAAATTATTATTTAAAAAAGCTATCTTCTAATGTGCTTACTCATTTGAAAATTCACGTCAATTAATTAAATTATGCTTTTGTATTAATAAAAAAAACTGGAAAATTTCGTTCTAAAAAATAAAAGCTCAGTCAACTGTCGCTAGTCCAGCTGATGATTCATAGATGATGAAAGGTGAGACCGTCATAGACACCGAATGTTTTCCAGACATAGGTAATAAGCCCGGGCAGGCATAGACGCATAATAATAATTAATGGCCGCCTATTTAAAGCCGACGAGAAATATAGAGACCAGACGGGATTATCACATCTGAAAGTGTGTGTGTAATAATTTTTCACGACTTAATTATTTGTGTGCGCGTCCGAGGAGTTTCCAAAGTGAGATTTTTCACGTGCGTCAACACAGTTCCACGTCGATCCATCATATTTCAAACGCACCATTATGAACTTGGATCGATACATCATTTTATTACTTTTTAACTTTTTCACAAGGTTTAATGATGCTCCGCACAGTAATGACGAGAAGTTTCTTTTTCATAGGACAGTATTTTGGGAAATATCCGCTTGAATGAAGAGTTGAATGCCTTCGATGTTTGATGGAAAATTAAAACGAAAACGCAAAGGAGAGAAAGAAAATATATGTTTTACAGAATGTTTTTTTACTTACATGATTAATGACATTTTAGAAGTATTGACGTTTGTTAGCCTAGTTGATAAAATGTTAATATATTTATACGTCTAATATAATCACTTAAAGTTGATTATAATAATAAATTATAGCTATTATGTTGATAATAGGTCATTACAATACGAGTAAAATAATTTTGGAAGCAATTATTTACCATCGATATTTTAATTCTATACGATTATCTATAATTTTACTGTAAATTGGTCTAGTATTGTTAAATTAATAGGTCATATGCGATGTATTAAACTTTTAGTAATACTTCATACAGTGCTTACAGTAAAACTATTTAAAAAAGCCTCTAAAAAAGTAGCTAAAGTCTGCGGAATTTTATTTTCATTAACACATCCTCTTTTAGCAATTCCACGGCGCAATAGTTAGGTATGCGTACGGTGGAGTGGGCGGCTCGGAGGGCGACCGGAGGGCGGCAGACAGGGGGCGGAGGACCCACATTCCCGCCCCACAACCAGCAGTTCGATAGACGTGGAAAACAGAATATAACCAGTGTCCTGAATTTCAGCATTTCGATCTGTAACGGTAGGGTGTTGCCATTAATGCCTCATTCAAGAAGTACCTTACATTTTTGTTAACTACAAAAGTATAATTTTATATTCCATCCTAATTTTAAGCACAGTAAACATTATAGTTGTTGTTGATATAATACGTGTATAAATAAATACACGAAAGAACGAAAAATCTCGGAAAATATTTTTATATGTTGGCTCATACAAATAACAATGTGACTGATGTAATATTGTATTTACACATCATTACGAATATATAAAATTTAAAAATATTTTTTAACATTAAATATATTTTACTCGTATCATATAAATGGTTACTAAAACTAGAAACTAGTTGTAAAGCTTGAATAAATAATGACGAATCAAATAAATTATTTACATTACCGATACTTTCAAAATTGAAAGGGAATTCTACAAACTAATTATCTAAAGCAATATAAATATAACCACGTATTCTCTGAATTATATGGAACAAAAACACACGATAATCATGAAATAGTATATTACATTGAGAGGTTTTAAATAGACTAGTAATACGATCATCATACAACATTTCTGTTTATTTGATCAAATACCTTAATCTTAATTCGTTGAAAGAATGAAACGTTTATAGATTATGTTAATATTTTGCAGATGTTTTAATTATTAAAATATAAATAAACAAAAACGGTATCGTATTATATAATATTAAACTATAATTTGATAAATAAAAGCAAAATAGCAAAGATAATTTTAATTGTAACCAGATTATACAGTCGTATTAAACATAAGAGTTTAAGCAAACATCTGCATAATACAGATTGCTTCAATGAACTTTTATGTGTCGTATAAATTATGCTATTTATTCATATAAAGTAGATTTTAATATCACACAGTGAGAAAATCAAATATATATTATATTCTTATAAAATGAATCATACCTTACCTTTCGCGTACCTTTGAGAGTCTAGAAATTTTTCAGGGTAAAGTTATGAAATTATTCCGATAGAAAATGATGTAAACTATAAAATATCGAAGTGTAATTTTTTACTGAAATTCAATATTCAGTTTGAGTGCTTTTTTTACGTTTCATGGAAATAATATTTCATTTAATTTTCCTGCCCATCTATTTAAATTGAATTTTTAATTTTCCCAGACTCAGATAGACGGTTTTCAAAAAGAAAAATGGTTCATATTCTCTAGAATTTTTTGTCTGATTGACGCCATAGTTCTTCATTCTAGGACTTATAACGTAAAAGGAACAAAGGACAAAAAATGAATAAATCTAATGATTTTTTCGACATTTTATCGTTGATTAATGAACGATTCTTCAAGTAATTTGATTTTATGTTCAATAAAAACGAATTGATAAAACTAAAAAACGTTTCACATAAATATGTGTACATTTATTTCAACGTATCTACATTATAAATCCAATATTATCGGATGGTTACTGTGTTCATTTATTATAATTATCATTTATTATCCCTTATTATAATTATTCCCAGAAAGTGTTATTAGAAATGAAATTTATACGTATAAATAAAGGCTTAATAAAAAGATAAAGAGTATAAACAACGTATGTCATATTTAAATAAATGTTCCAAGAACATGTTTTATGAAGAAAGTAACTTTCAAAGTTATGTTTATTTTTTAACAACGATAATTTTAGTCTATCCATAAATACATCGGTTTCTTTAAATGAAATAGCTTTATACACTTATTTTCTAGTTCATCACGAAATTTTATCTATTTCTATCTTCAAAACGAACGAAAGTGGTTTATTCACTACCTTTTAATAAATAGTTATAAGGATGGTAGCACCGAGGATAGATGTTTCGTGTCAATTTACTCACTTTCACTGAAAAGCCTCTCAGAATCAAAAGAATCTTACGAAATGCCAGTTCCTTAGATGTCTCCAGTCTTAAGAGTGACATAATTCCCTTTTTATCCTCCACATTTGACGGGGTGTCCGGGAAAAGGTGGGCCGCGATGGAAGCGTATTGTGACATGCCGAGCCGACTTATACGACCAGTCGAGTGGTTTTGAAATGTACTCGTAACGGGAACCGACGTCTCCACAATGCCGGATGGAAAAATAAATATATCAGGGTGAAAATCTGCGCTCCGGGGGCGGGAAAACCAGACAAAAGTTCCCACGAAAGCCCTTCACGGAGATGGGTTTTTTAGGGTGGCTTTTTAGAACATGTTAATAATAATTTTTATTGGATATTTGCTTGGGGAACCGTAGTCGAAACTCACAAAAAAAGACAATATTTTGTCGTTGTTTGTTGATTACATTTTAGATAAATTCTGTATTTAGTTACATTGACCTTTTTAAATTAAATATCTGTTTACTTATACACTATTGTAAATTACATTTTTTGTGTCAATCGTCAATCATCAATCGAATGTGGAAAAACAAGAACAAAAAAAACCGTATCAGACATTTTTTTATTTATCCTTTCCGAGTATTCAAACATTTCATTTATATTTTTTAATGATTCCAGATTTCTCCAGAGACCTCAATTTCATTAAAATTAAGGTTATATATTACGTTATTTGTAACTACACGAAATTTCATTCGAAAACTATATTTATACATATACATATAAATATAGTTTTAATTATTTTGTTTGGTTGTATGAGATTGGGTAAAGTTAGATTATATAAAACCATGATATCGACATATTTATTACAAATCGTTTTCTCAAAATACCTTTTGACGCCGTGTTATTATAACTGTCAATAGTTCATTTAAAAATGATCTATACAATTAAAGCAACAATATTCGTTCAACAGCTTTATTGTTTTGATTATAAATAATATATTAAACATCATTTTCTAAGGGAATCTGTTATTACAAACATTATTCAATCTTCTTAGACTTTGGAATTAATATTTATTAGAATTTTTGCTAAATGTACGTAAAAATCAATTTCACAAACCCAGCGTAATACATTCTTGTATATACAAGTTGTACAAAGGCTTTACTATAGACTGACTGTCGTCATCTTTTGGATTCCAGTGTAAACATAGTTCACAGCGCTCATATTTCTGAAGTACAAATGATGTCGACGCACAGCATTGATCTGGTGAACAAACTCGTCGGAGATGAACGGGCGGTAGGCGGTAGTGGAGGCCAAGTACTCGGAAGAGGCCGCCTGCCGCGTGTAGGGCGGCGCCTCGTGGGAAGGGCCGAAGGGGGCCTGAAACTAGGGCACGGAGCGGCGGGTGACGTCATCTCTCCCGCCCGGCTGTCTCTTCGCCCACCCGCACGTGCGCCCCCCGCAAGAGTTTCCGCCCCCCTCGGAGATAGCGATCTGTATTGTGACGGGCTCTTTTTGCGAAGCGTCGCAGACTAAATGAAATTGATATGGCTCCCGGGTTGGGAAGGCTGATATACCGATAGAGTCTGGGCGATCTTCAGATGTGATTCTACAAAATCCTATTAGACCCCGGCACCTGTGAGCCTTTAATAACGGTGTTGGGGTTTCATTATACACTTTAATATGATACGGCAAACGATAATTATTTTTCGATTTATTACGTATAGTATAAAGTATTTTATTATTTATATTATACAGGTGTTTTTAAATGTGAATATTATATTAAATTAATTAAATCACGTCAATTAGATAAATTTCCTCTCCGTAGCCGGAATATATAGGTGGAGATACGAAGGTGGAAAAATCAAGAAATATACAAATACAAATTAGTAATGCTGTTTTCGTCTATTATCGTCGATTGCCAACTTGAAACATTTTTTTTAACATAATGCATATAAATTTATAAAAAAATATGTTTTTACTAAAAAAAATATTAAAATAGCAATGTCAAAACATTGTTAATGTCTGAATAATACCAAGAATTGAGTCTCGCAAATATGGCCCAAGGCGGTCAAGAAAGGTCGTCTAGAAAATAACTTTTGTTTGTTCGTTTTAGAAAAGTCGCAGATCAAACATTCGGTCCGCAGTATCAATACTAGATAATGTCATAACAACATAACCTCACTTCTCAGAGCCCGGCATATCATCCCGGCCGTGTTGACAGAAGGATCTCAGAGGAATTGAATTTCGCATTTCAAATCGGCTTTAATCCTCGCCGTGTTTGGTTAAGCCGACATGCGGCGAACCGAAATTCAAACTAATAAAAATGGCTATCCGTTATAAAAAAAATCATACCTATACATGAATATGTATGCCATGTTTTTTGATATTTTGATCATTAAAATGTAAATTAAAACACTTTAGGCGTAATAGACAACGTATAGAGTTTACAATATACCTATGAACAATGAAGTGTATACGTTTTGTAATTACTTTAGAAAAGTGAAAAACAAATATTCCGTTTAATATAAAAATATAATTTTTGCAATGTCTATTTACTTCACATCAAAAAGGGGTTTGTTAAATTACAATAACTGTGAGCGCTGCATTAAAATGAATCAAGTACTGTATAAAAATAGCAATCACACAAGTCTGTACATTTGAACGAGCCATCATCTGCAGAGTGGACAGAGTTCGAAATGAGCATATTCGGGGTTCATTTCGGGTGGCCCCCATACCGCCTAAGATGGTATGGGCATGTGACACGGAGAGATGAGGACCACATGGTAAAGAGAGCCCTCAACATACCCACGCTGAGGAGAAGACCTGGAAGACCACAGGCAACCTGGACTGCAACTGTAATCTGAAAGCTCTGGGCTTGACCGAGAGTTCAGCGCAGGATGAGCAGACCCCAGATGATGGAAAATGGCGTGGCTTTAGAAGATCATCTGTAGATGAGGAAACAATGGAATCATTTCTAAACTTCCCTTAAAAAATCAACGTAAAAGACTTAAGACGATTTGTATACCATGAGATCATTAGAGCGATACGAAATTAATTTGAGAAAAACATATCAACACTTAATGTTGTTACTAATCAAATTGCGTGCGTGTTAGAACTAGCGCGAATTATGAAATGAAATATAATATTTATGACTTTGACGGTGACACAATTAAAACTTGTATGTATACGGATTATTCTAACTGGCGATTCAATCGTCAGATTAATCTAAAGTGATGTTAAGCCGTCGCCTGGCAATGTGTCCGTTAACGACTAGATTGTTGCAGACAGAGTACACACACACGAGTTCAATGTTAATGATAGAAAGTAAGTAATGTGACTAGCAATCGAGGCAGGTTTTTACATAAACATATAAATAAAGACTACGAATAACATTATAGTTGCGCAAACGGTGCACCGAATAAATGAATCACCGAGATTTATGTATATCGGCTGTCACAACTTTACGCAAATACTTAAATAGAGCGGTTTACTTTTACGGCGTATTATGATATAAAGTCACGCGAACAGCACAAAAAGTTGATCCCCGGTTTCAATTTGGCTGGAACGCACAACGGAACTCTCTAATGCCACATTGAAGGCTCTATCGCCGAAGTAGTCGCTAGAAAGAACTTAAAATGCCAGAGCGTAAAATGGAATCTTCATAAAACCCAATTTGCAAAATTCTCGCTTCGGATAGTAATAAATTATGTACTCAGGTCATAGAGGACGCCGGGAGATATATTATTCATTATTAAATAAGTAGCTACTTGAAGTATTCTCTAGAGATATTATGTAATACGTAATTTAATTTTTTTGTTTCGCAGCGACTGACTAATTTGCTTTGTTCGGTAATTATTTTTAATAATGCAAATAAAATAATAATGGAACGCCATTTGAATTAAAAAATATATTCGAAAAGTTTTTTCGGTATTGCCAGCAGGCTAAATATGTTATCAATAATGCGCGAGGGGCTCGAGAAAGGCGTAGAAGCCGCAAGCCTACGTCGAGCCTCGCGCGGGGGCGGGTTGTTTTCCCATATGCTCCGATAAAAAGTTTCCTCGGCGGCTCGGCGGTCGCAGACGGACCTTGACACAGTGCGGCGCGACGTTACGTCTTTGGAGGTTATACTCGTATTATCGGTGGGTATTATTACGTTCGGCGGGAACGCCTATAGCCGCGAAATAAGTCCATTATCGCGATAAGTATTCGGATCACAGAGTCACCCGGCCAAACCGCACATGGGGTTGGGCGCTACCGACTTTAACTGACTGGTGACATAAATCACATCAACCACAAATCATATGATTTGATGAATGACTTAATAATCATTAGATGAAGTAAATAAACAAGTAATTTAAATATTAGTGTTAATTACAAAATATTATTTAATCCTTACAAGTATGTGTGTAATGATGTATTTTAAGAAGTCATTAAAAGGAGCTATATACGTGAGATTTACGTTTAATTTTATTTTGGATAATGATGTTGTAGCAATTAAGAAGTTAATAATTTAAATAATTTGTATTTAGAATAAACATCTTTTGCTTGTCGTCTCAAAAGTATCCTTAAAATGTTATGTAAACATTCAACAAACAACAAATTCAGCCGTTTTTAAACTAACAAAAAATACGAAGATCATGGTTTTTCAGACATATTAAAATTGCGCAGGTAGTTATAAAGAAAATTAATTTACTATATAAAATAAAATTTAACGAAGAGATGAAATAATAAGAAGTCTTATAAAGATGTGAACCGATATCTTCTTTGGATTTTAATGTTTTCGCTATCAAAATAAACGTTTTAAATAGTTTCCAGTCTGTACGTTAACGTCGGGATCGATTTTCTTTGGATAAAGCAGAGCCCGGAGATGTCTGCTTATATTAAAGTGTCGTGACCGTCATTTGGGTTTATGAAGATTATTCAGAAATAAATTAACACACAAAAGTCTGCGCCGGGCGAGGCGCTATTCATCAGCCATACGGTCCTCCGTAATAATATTATAATCATAATAAACGTATTTAATATCTGCTTTAAAATTTCGTCGTTCCCATTTTCCCAAATGTCACATTTCGCTCCTTTGTTCCTTCCATTTCCAAATTATATTTTGACCTTGTTTGAATACTGGGTATAAAACAGTTTAATGCGATGAGAAACACTCGCATGAAATGATATTAACTTTCAGAGATATTCTGTTTTTTAACGGAAAAAAGTAGTTTAGAAGATTAAATAATTACGGCTGTACATTAACATAAAGCATATTTGGAAATATGGAGGTCGATTAAATAACAGTGAAATAGTAAGTGAGAAAATTATTATAAATACACATATCTTAAATAAAAAAATTAAAAAAAACGTTTCTTCATTATCCGTTTGCTTTATATTTGTTTGATTTGTTTTTGATTCTGGATGAACGTTTTTCGAAGATTTTCGTTCTACTTATTGCGCATAATGCTTTACAGCCACGCAATCTTGTGGAATTGGTCAATATCAATAATTAAGAAGGTTTTTAGTCACGCAATCCCTCTAAAGTACCATAAAGAGATTTTTTCCTAATTATTGTCATTGCTTAAAAATATATGAAACAACAAATATGATAGATTTTTTTTTCGATGACTGATTCTTGGTTTAAAACTTCATTTATTATAAAGGTTAATTTGATACATTTTTTAATCTTTCTCTCTTTCATATTTAGAGAACAGTCAACCAGTTTAAATACACCCTTACTCTTGATTAAAGATCTTGATACTACACCGTTGTTAAGGGAAGTGAAAAGTAAGAACGAAGGCTTTAATATATATTTAATTATACGTGTTGGCGCATATAAGAGTATAATAATGCAAAATAAATTGTTTGGGTTAAGTTGGGTAGCTAAGGATTATTAAGTATTCTCAAAAGTAATTTTAATGTTTGAATATGTAGTATTCAATGGTAAATCTGACAATAAGTAAAGATGTTAAAAAACAATGTTTATAAGCTAAGAACATAATAATTTTTAGATTGTGGTAAGCCTATTAAAATTATTTTTGAAAATGTATAAACTACGCAGAACCTGTATTTAGAATACATTCGGTATTTTAAAGTGAATTTACGTAAAGGAAAATTCAGAAATTTAACATAATATATACAAAAAAAAAATACGTGCACACAACACAAGTGTGGCTTTCGCTATAAAATAAATTAAGATCTGGCAATGAAATTTAGATTCGAGAGCCATAAACCATAAAGCTTTTTATGGTAGGCGCGGATATCTCCCGCCCTCTCCGGCACAAAGGAAAATAATTTGAGTGGGCGGGGGCGGCGAAACGCCCACTTTCTGAAGGTGTGGGTCGCCTACCTTATCTCACGCCCGGCTGCCGTTCCGTAAGTTTACCCGAAAGCTAAAAACTAAACTGTATTATGTGTGTGGAGTCAAAAGTGTGAGTGATTTTTCGTGTTCGACAGTTTCACATCGGAAAGCGAACGAAAATAATATTTCAGTCAATACGTGGCTTGTTTGGGAATGCTATCACTAGGCGAGATGTGGCTTCTCGAGGCGCGCCATCAAACCAGAATAAGAATGTATAAAGTAATGTAAAGCATTACATTGCCGGCGGTCTTAGCTCAATGGTCAAAGCAATTGCTTTGCAAGCAAAAGGTCGTGAGTTCGATCCCCGACGGAGATTTTTTTTATCGATTTCTGAGCTCTAAAATATTGGTTGGTATGAATTTGATCCCTCACCGTAAAATGCCAGTAATAGCCTATTAATTAAAATTGGTGGTAGACGAAAGTCGTGCCGTGAATATCACCCAATCATAGTAAATTCCTGTAATAATAAGGATGATGCGTGAATCTCGGACTGTAGTATATGTCGTTGGCGGATCAACACTCCACATGTAGCGCTTATCCATATACACCATGGTAAGCGTCATAGAATTCCACAGATAAGACTTCAGAATTACTATCACCATCTGTCAGTATTCTCCTGTATGTGTTTACATTACTTATAAGTGGTTCTAAATTATATAAGATATATTTTTGATTGAAAGATTAATAACACTAATTTTCAATATTACATACATTTTAGATGAAAGTATGGTTTGGATTACATTCACTAGCCTTCCATTATCACCATGAAACAATATTCCACACTTTACCTTTCAAGTTTTAAATATCGATCAATATAGAAAAGCTCGTTAAACTTGAACAAAACGTTGAAGGCGTTAAGACTAACCCCGACCACTCGACCTGGAAAATTCGATTAATTCGTTCGGCCTTTCATATGTGCCACACGAGATACTCGTACGTGAGAAGGCACCTTACTTATGTATTATATAATGTAACACAGTCTACACGCGGCTCGATTATGTTTCTCCTTCGGTGAAGACTTGATGACGAGGAGCGAACATCCCGGCAGTAAAACCTGACTATAAATTTTGTGGAATACCTCTAAAGCCGGCAGAACTCGACCCGCTCTAAGGCGAGGTTTTATACCTCATCGATATGTAAATTGTCCGGGCTGGTGATTTCGAGAAACCGAAAATGATTACTGGAGTGAACTCTCATTGGATTATGTTTGGATTGTGTGTGATGTAACGAGTACTTGTAGGTTTGTTTTTACGCTTCGTTAAACCGAGACTCTTTGGCAGGAATTTTAAAATAGGTGCGCTCAATCGATTATGAATAATTTACCTATTACCGTCTACGCTTGTTCTATAATAAAATATAACTATTCTATAAAATAAATCATTTTATGGATTCTAAATTCATATACATTTTGAATGATAAAAAATCACTTTACGTAAGTTTTAATTATATATTTTACGCAGAAAAACAATTTGCGTTGTGCTTGATGATAATTTGAAAGATCAGATTTTTTGGACCGAATGTTGGCCGGAATAAGCTAACACCCAGCTAACCTCATCAGGTCAAGCTGGTTGGGGCACTCTATTGTCTTGGAGGTAGTAAATGCCCTCCTAGGGCGGATGAACCTTTATGGTCAACGGCATTAAGATGTGGAAATAAAGGGGAAAATACCACATTAAAGGTCTTAAAGACATCCCACGTATCAGCAAAAAAATGATTGCATCTCAAGTAAAATTTTCCGGAGATAAAATAATCCCCCAATCGGATCTCCGGGTGGGGACTGCTCGAGACAAAACAACCAAGACAAATAAGAAAAACCTTCAGCCAACAAGATATGCCACCTGGAATGTTCGAACATTACTGCAGAACGGCGCCCTAGACGGGAGTATTTGCAGCAAGTATTCGAGGACATGAACTGTAGCGCTTATGCTGAGCTGAAAAGGGTTGCGGAGGACCGAGAGGAATGGAGATCGAGATGCAAGATTCTGTTGCTGCAAACCAATCCTCCGGATTGATACTACGAAGAAGAATTATATATTATATTTAGACATTACGTGTAATGTAACATTCCTTTATGAGTTATCAATTTGTGGACACTGAATTAAAATTACTGCAATATTTTCTTCTTAACCCTTTATTACCGACATAACTTATAAGTCCCATACCACAAAATCTAATATTGATCGTGCATTTTGTTGCAGTTGTGCCCTGACGGGACTTTTAAGTCAGATTTATAAAACTATGAAATAAATGCTTATTTAAAAAAAATGTTTTTTCTTCATTTTTCTCGATACTATATAGCTAACTATCAACACTTATTCGTATAAAAAGAATCAGTAAAGTAAATACATTATTTCATAATTCAGTAAATAAAGGGTTAAACCCACGAATCTTACATGTTGATTCTGGCATGTATAATAATAGGCTTGATAACCTAAGAAGTTTCTAAGAATTTACGAGTAGTGTACATACATGTTTTTACTTAGTATAATTAAAATTTTAGAATAAAAACTATAAACACGAATATATATTAATTTTATCTGCATATATAAATACGATTATTGTAATGCAGTTTCACTAACAATTGTCAGTTGATAACCTTAATGTTAATGATAATTTCATTTAATACTCTTTATTTTTGAGTATTTGAGAAAGAATTGAACGTAGATCAATATTTTACTACAATATTCAAGTATTCCAGACATAGTCTACTAAAATTGTTCATTTTATAAGCTGATGTTTCGATATAGTCAGTTTTATATTTGGAATAGAAAAAATGAGGAAGTCAAACATAACTTATTGCTAACTGAAACTTAGTTTTCCGACACGAAAACGTATTTTAAAGGCATGTATTTTTCGTATATTTTCGTTTCAAGTATGATGTAATACGTATTTGCTAATCCTTAGGATTTAGCTATGCGTGATTTTTTTATGTGGAGCAGACAGTCTGCCCGCCGTCTGGTGATGACCCCTGCCCCGCATGACGGCGTCTGCTCCGTCGCCATTGTTCGTGTTCCACATTACGCACCAGCGGTTGACTAGCACTAGCGACTAGTTCACGCTCCATGCTTAGCAGCTCTTCATAACAAGATACCGGGGCAATGCCAATAGCCCGGAAGGGAAAGGCCGCGACAGAAGAACTTGACGTGTTGTGACATTAACACTTAGACTACTGTTTGATACGCGTATATTTATTCAGTATATGAAAGTAGGGCTGTCGAGGAAAGGTGGTTGCATAGAATAATATACTTTGTTTGGAACGACAAGTTGACAGAGTGGGACGGCAACCTTCCGTTCGAGATACAAGGTCCACACCTGGTTGGAGTTCTTAGGATGCCGTAGGAGAGCATAAAATATTCATCGAATCTACAGAGCTTCAGGAGGAGAACATATTGAATGAAGATCATTTTTGATCATCAGAACTGTTATTTTTTTCATTAACTTGCGGCACATATAATCAATATCACCAACGGCACTCTAAAATGAGCGTAGTGACTTTATTCGATGAAATATAAATCTAGACAGAAATTATTTATTTCTACAAAATTTAAGTAATTCTTTTAAAGATTTCCGGGATTTGTTTCTTTTGTGCGTACAAGGAATTTAACTAAACGTGACGCAACGTGAAACGTTTATCTTTAATTTTACGCGATTGGATTTTTGTAACGTCACGACGAATTCTGATGCAACACGAGACGATGGCGATGGGTTTGATTCCAGGTGCACAGAAGCTTGTCGTGTCACCCGTGTCTTGTTGCACGACGAGACACGGACGAGCGGGTCATCGGCCGCCTGTGGGAGCGCCATCTCCAACTGCACGATTCATGACAAGCGCGCTGAAACTACACCATACCTCTGGTTACACCATCATTGTAATTCCATATTTGCTTTCTATCGAGAGTATATATTTGTCATAAAATGCAGTATAAAATGTCAGCTCTGCCGATAGTTACCGACGGCCTTCTAGGACAGCAAGATCCAGAGCGATTGAAGTAAATGCAGCTGTTTATGGTCTCGTTATGGCACCCAAAGAGCATGTTCCAGTCATCTGTAGCACGGAAGATCGTCATTTTTAGGAAAGTCAAATCATTTTATATACCCCAGTATTCTATGCAAGCAACAGTTATCAAAACTCATTACGATTGAATTGGTTTTTACAAGTATATCTGCGAGTCCTAGATGTCACATATAGTTAAAAGACACTCCAGTATTTCCAAAGCGGGAAGCAAGTTTTTTTGCGGCTCATTCCTTTCAGTAATTTATATTTATGTAGCTCTCGATCTTCCCAATAGTCGCATTTACACAAGGTGAAAAAAGGTGCACATGTTGCAACGCGCTATCGGCTAGTTTGATGGCAAGTGCACAGGAGCTGGTCGTGTTAGCCGTGCCTGGTTGCACGGCGATGTTTGTCTGCGGCCTGGTGAGGTTATCGGCCTCTCTGTGGGAGTGCGAAGCGAGCAGACAATAAATTGGTTCACCGCCCGACTGAGGATCCGGCCAATCACAACATTCATAGCACGATCGACGGACAATTCGGAAACACGTCAAATGAATCATATTTCTAATTGATCACACCACATACACCATCATTATACATCCGCTTTCTAGCTGGAGCATAAGCTCTTCACAAACTGCCGCCAATAGCTCAGCCCCATGATCAATCATCTCGGCCCATTCATCCAAGCCCCAAGACTGTGAGAGCCCGGGGTTCAGCAGTTGTCCCTGTCTAGTCCAGCTTTGCGTCTTGTCTGACTGTATGCAGGTAGGCTGCCCTGTCGTCATTTCTGATGTAGGCAAACCATTTTAAAACAGTGTGCAAGCACCCGCTCTTAAAACACATTTTAATATACACATAGTATGGTAGCATTAGTTTTGGGTGATGTGCAAACTTGTTAATGTTGCGTTTAAAACATAGAACCATTATCGGATTAATTTTACAGAGTCGTTTAATTTTATCTTCATTTTAGTGCATTAATATAAAAAATAATGTGATTATTAAGAATGCAGTAGCGATAATATGATTCGTGGTGGATCGTGAATCGACTGTGTAATTTTTAAGCTTTCGCGCACCGTTATCCAGGATGATAATCGATTAATTAGCGCGATTGGATACGATTCGAAAGGCTGGTATTTCATGGCATGGACGTTGATGAAAATGAAGACTTCTCTTAGCAGTGGTTAGTATGCTCGTGATGTTACTGCGATGACATAATTCGCGATTTCAAAGCGGTTTCTAGTTTACGGCCGCGCGAGGCATGATACAATATTATAAATTGATAATAATCACCGTCGGGCCCAGACGCATAAAAACTGGCGAATAAAGAATGTCTGGTAATGGTTCTGCAGCGCGGAGAGTTATGGGCGGGAGGGAAAACATAGATTTGGGTCAGTCTCGACTCCCGCAGCTCCCGAGGGAACGGGGCGCCGTCAAAGGGTAATTCACTATTATTTAGTGCCGTTCTAGATACACTTATCAATGAAACATTGATTTTTATGGTCCTATCAAATACGACCTACAAAAATAGCACTCTAACCGAGGTTTTTGTTCGATTAACAAAGTTAAACAACCTTTATGCAAAATTTATATGGGTTATGGCGCGTTGCTTAATACATGATAATGGTTGTTTTGGGCCAAATCTTAAGATCGTCATTGTTTAACTGCTCTACTCAAAAATCATGATTAACAAAATCTAAATATGAATCAAATACTACAGTTGCAATCTCCTCAAGTTTTCAGGTCATTGACCTAAGGTACATCCGGAATCAAATAAGTTTCCAAATAAATTTTAGGGTGCAGAGATATTTTAGGGACTAGTTATGGACAGTGACAGATGATTATAAGCCAGAATTCCCGAGAAAAAAAATGTTTTCTGGTTAAATGAGTTATTTATTTTGGCTTATATATTGATAGTTATGATTTATATTTATTTCTGAGTAATAAGTTTTCCTGTGCAACAAAAAAGAAGATCATTGAACATAAGATCATTTTAAGGAATGCAATAAACCTCTTCCTCTCTAAACAACTATAATACTTTTTTTAAATAAAAGTACATAAGATACTTAAGATATCATTTCCTGATATTTGTTAAATGTAAAATTCTCTTTAGCAGTATAATTTAAAAATGTGTTGATGAACCATCATTTGTTGTATATTGTGTTCCATTTATATACTAATAATTAAGTATTTTACTATAAATATTACTCGAGCAATATTGATATGTTTTTAAATGTGTATAATTGAAAAATCTATTGAATTTCTTTTATAAATGATTTGAATACATATTGTGGCTTTTCGGTTTAGCCGTGTGTAGCGAATTTCTTTCAACCAATATTTCGACCGCCATTGCAGGGGTCTTCTTCAGAATTGATGATTTAGTTGTGATTTAGTTGTGAGTTGGTGTCCGATTATTTATTTACGAGTGTTATTGATATCTCCATGGCAACTACATACTCAAGTTTCATTGGTACGAAGAATCGTGGGTATGTTCTAAGAATACGGTAGGTATGTTCTAAGAATTGCACCTCCACGAACGTCATGTCGGACTGTGGTCGTCCTTGCGTTCCTTGACACCAACTCACAACTAAATCACAACTAAATCATCAATCCTGAAGAAGACCCCTGCAATGGCGGTCGAAATATTGGTTGAAATAAATTCGCCACACACGGCTAAACCCAAAAGCCGCAATATCAAATCTGGCCGTGAAAACCTAAGAAGTTATTTGATTTGAATACATTTATAATAATCATCACACATTTTTCTGTCAAAAAGAGATATATTTACTGTTGCATAATTGAACGTTCTTTTTTCTCGTGCATTTGCGAACCGTAGACGACGAAAATAGATAAATAAGAAAATGGTTTCATTGGACCGCGTCGGCCTCCGTAGCGTGAAGAATTTCGATTCCGATGATCGATCAAGGCTGGAATTTCTCACCAGATTCCCGCCAAGAAAACATATCGCGGATGAATTCTACACTTGATCAGTCTCCAGTCTGCGGCTATTATTAGCACGTCGGATATTTTTGTGCACCGGCCATTTTATTGGCACATAAAATCATAAATTCACGAGTTTGCTTAACGATTTATCTTAATAGATGTATCTTTTGTCCGCACGTGTTAAATTTAAGCCGCGATTACACATCAATAAGTGCGATAGATGACAAACTCATTAATTATTTTAAATTATTTTAAATATAATGTGTAGAATAACCGATGTAAATTTATTAGACACGAAACTTTGATAAAATTGGTGGTTTTTTGCTGGAACAGCGTGTACCAACAACATGCCAAGACAACACGGAAAAAGATGTTTTGTGTTAGATAAAAAGCATTAGTAGTAACATCCTCTTCTCTCTCTTCTTCTTCGTAGTATCAATCCGGAGGATTGGTTTGCAGCAACAGAATCTTGCATCTCGATCTCCATTCCTCTCGGTCCTCCGCAACCCTTTTCAGCTCAGAATAAGCGCTACAGTTCATGTCCTCGAATACTTGCTGCAAATACTCCCGTCTAGGGCGCCGTTCTGCAGTAATGTTCGAACATTCCAGGTGGATTCTCTCTCAAAAAGGTGTTATTCCGACTTTTTCAGAAGCACATCGACATATATTTTCGATAAAACTTTACAAATTTATGGCTCGACCTAGCATTCGGTCGAGCCACAATACAATCTGCTCTCGCCAAAGAGCGGGGGACAACTGATCGCGCTCGTCAGTGCTGTCACACCGGCGCCACATGCGGCGGTCTATATAAATAATGCCAATATGGCGGACTCATCCCTGTGTGACAAGTGAACAGAAATAAGAGTCGAAATATTGTATATCGAGGTTTTCGGTACCAGTCAGCAAGGGCTACATCATGCTGATGTCAGTAGCTTATGCTCTTCTGCGGCATACACATAACTTATCCCAGCCAGATCTACTTTCGTCATTTGACCAAGTGCAGGATGGTAGTTTGCCATGTCTGTTCTTTCACCTTGTTATTCCTCACAAAAAACGACCATCACAACATCAATAATCTACGAGTATATCAAGACCTATATAATGCGAATGTACATAAGGTTAGATGTCAAAATTCGCAGAAATCCGTAGATAAGGATGGGGGTAATACAGGTAGCACTTTCCAAGATAATGCGCATGATGTTAAAAGACGTAGCAACGTTCAAAAGGTGGAAAGTCACCGCTGTCACCTGCACAATAGCTAAGTCGCCCTTGTGGCGCCGTCTTCCAGACCTCAGCACATTCTCTGGGACTGTCAGTTCCTCTTGTTAAAAAGAGGAGTCCTTTTCGATGCAGTTCGAGGGAATCGCCTTTGCCCTATCGAACATGCAGACATTGTGGCAATTTTTGCTGGTATTTTCGGTGAGAGAATCTATCTTCCATATCTTTATAACCCGTGAATACGATTCTAATCTCTTTCACGGGTTCTTTCTTTTAGCATTTATGTGCAGTGGCCACACTTGTTCAGAGGAAACTCCCACTTAATTTATCAGTTGCTAACTGATCATAATCTGAATGAGCGTATCATCAAGGAGACTTAACTGTCCTCCGGTGTGATGCGGGTGTGAGGCGGGTAGAGTCCAGTTAAGATATCGGAAATTCTCGGCTCTTTAAGCTGCATCTGCGACAGGTGCTGTTGTTGCATAGCGACTGGGTCTTACGAACAAAAACTGTAAAAAAATGTAAGTTTGGCGATGCGTTCTTTCAGATGTAGAGCGGTGGGTTGGTCCCTCCCCCGCGCGCCGCCAGACGCCGCCCCGCGCCCCCCCCGCCAGACAACAACTCACTGATAAACAACAAAAAATGCGGACGCAGAGTTTTTTTGGCGAATCGAAAGTGCTCTCGGTGCGGCCGGTGATATCACCCGACCAGACACGGAGCCCCTGGACCAATCTGCGGACAGCAAACATGATCTGCGGGAGAAAGCAACAAGGGGCTCATCAATAAGGACACTGAAAACAGTGAGGATGCATTTAAACCCAATGAACATATGCGTCGAACTAAAGGACTAGCTATTCATTTACAGTAAACGGTCTAGTTAAACTTTAGAGTGTAATACTCATTAACAGTACAAACGTTTTGCTCACAAAAATTGAAGAGGAGGATATTGGCAACATTTGGTTTCAACAGGACGGCGCTACGTGCCACACAGCCGAAGCTACACTCGATGTTTTGCGGCCCATTTTCAAAAAAAAAAAGTTATTTGGCGGACCCTTTATATATTATTGCACGTAAGAGGGATTTCTCGACTAAGAAATTTAAATTGATAAAAATATAAATTGTTTAATGCATCTCATTGAATGAATTCCATTATGAATTACGTTCTTAGTTAACGCTTACGCATCGGTTGTCGGTATATGCCGTCATAAGATTCCCCGACCGTTGACATCGGTTGACGTGATATATTGTTTTGCTACTTTCTTACAATAGTTTTTTATGCATCATCTGATAGCTAAAGGATACAACAACCAATGTGTTAATTAAATACTAGCTTTATAATTGACAGTATAATTTGTATTCAAACCGAGCCGTAATGAAAGGGTTAAGCATTTGTCATTTGTGAAAAGTTTTACAAATTATTTTTATTATTTTGCGTAAACATACTCTTAATTAGAGAGTTTTCGTTCAGCAGTACATTCTTGAGAGATTTCTAAGTCATAATTTTATGACGGGGATATGTTGGATATTTACAGCAACTGATACGGCGTACACTTTCATCATTCGGAACGCCGATTGCACAGCTTTGTTACAAAGTATCTGGTTCTCGTCACACTTAAAAAGGCATTTAATGCGTCAAGGTTCCGTTTGTGGCGATGCGACCGCGCCACTAGTCTCGTTGCAGTGAAATTTATGGATCCTTCATTTTAACAAGGCGCGTCCGCCATGTTTGCAGCAGACGATATGCCAGCACTTGCCGCATCACGTCGCGCTCGGTCCGATCTAAAACGTCATAGACTTTCTATGCGTTCTCGAGGTCAAGGCGTCTGCGGCCCATCCTCAATCTAGTCGAGCGCCAAGGTTAGTGGAACCCACAAGCAGAAGTGTGATGGAGGGCATGACCGAGCCCCTTGTTAATTTTGATCATCTGATAGACATTTTATAATAGGATGCGGAAGGCGGAGGATAGAAGAGGATGGAGACTCATACGGGAGGCCTACATTCAACAGTGGACGGACACAGGCTAATGATAAATATATAACGGATGTTGATATATTTCAAGTAAGGGAGGCCCAATTCAGACACGAACTCCAAGAGTTTCTTTGGAGGAATAATTGGTTGGCGTCGTCTGTTTGATAAGCATTGGGACCTACTGTTGCTTGTATTTATTGCTTTGTTATTAATACTTAATCATAAGTAACTATATTTGTATATAATGTATTTAATTTTTTTAGGATTAATTCTTATTGTACTTCAGAAATTAATTGAGTTGTTCAAATTTGTAATGTTTCTGTAAGAGAAAAAAATTAAATAAAATTGAAAAATTTAAAAAATTGAAAAATATATTCGTTGTCAATTTGGTATTATAAACGCCACAGGTAAAAACATAACTGATTGCACCAAACAAACATTTTTGCGCGTATTTTATTTCTACGTTCATAGGTTTCCAGTTAATCCGTCACCAAACATTATGCCGCCGGTAGCCTCGCTGTCAAGAGGCGCACTTGGTGTCGGTGGCGCCTGGCCTCATTCCGTTTCATGGTCGCCGGCGAAATGCCGAATTTTCGCCCGTCTGGCATTTGCGCGGCGCCGATGCACTATCCTCGAAAGCGCGCAACTTTTGCAATCGCCAATCTGCATGGAAATGGTCTGCGACTGGTTTCGCACTCGCCCGGCCCGGTCATCGCATGCATACGTAATTTACATGCGTTTTCGTCAATAAAACCTTGGCGATTTTGACGATACTACGTTTGAAATACGTGAATTGATCCATTACATTAGCATGTAATAGACAACGATAACAGCACAATAAAAGCGCAGATGTCATTAAATCTCTGAAGTTAAACAACGTTTGAAGCAAAAAGAAAATGTGATCCTTAACAACTGATATATATATATATATAATAATTGTCATTTCTCACATTTATTTATTTACTATAACGTTTACTTTACTTCGATTTATTGATGAGAAAATGACATATAAGATGGTGTTTGCTGTAAATTTGTATGTGTATCGTTTGTTGAATATTTGTATAAATGTTTATTAATTTAAAAATCATATAGGGTATTGAAAGGAATATATTCTTACACCATTTTTTTTTAAATTTAAATAGTTTGCCACCTGTTACTAAAGTGTTTATGATAGCGTTGAGTCGCCCCTGAGATTTAAATTGTTTATGCCTTGGGAGCGTCGGGATAATCATCCAAACTAATTTAAAAAAGACTACAAATATACAACACCAACCGTCTATTCAAGTCCCGGGCTCTCGCTTTAAACACCGTTAATATATTTCTAGGTATATACATCCGGATCCAGATATGTATTAGGATGAGGCATGAAAAATGTCAGCAGCTAACAAAACTGTATGGCGATATTTGTGGTGGTCATATACTTCATATGTGGAACGGATATAGTAAAAAACAAACTTTATTATAAGGCTTACAAGTTTTCCATGTCTTCCTGATGGTTGGCGAGTCTCTTCCCGATAAGTCCTCCGCACCGTTGCTGTTGTCAACGCCGCCCGCGTCGGGGCCGAAGTCGTGACAAGGAGTGACTGGAGCTCGTCATTAATTTGCACGACATCGTCTCAAGACTCCTCGAGACTCTTCAAGTTGGCTCCACCATTATCGTAAATAAACAGTATCACAAGCACACTTTGGCTGCGTATTTCGTAACACACGTGAACAGATAATGTTTTTATACGTGGGTGGCCAGTGTGTGAGCTTCCATAGTACTCCGAGAAACGAGATTTTAGTATCAAAACAACTTATATTCGTAAAAAAATGTATCTTAATGCTTCAGCGGGCCTAGTAAGATAATATATATTGATTAAAACATATTTGCTAACAATGTCTAGATAAGCTCTTAAGAAGGGCAGGTGCAAGGCGACATGCCAGTGGAACCTGAAGAAAAGTCATTAAAAAATGCATAATACGAGTATATTCGGTGAAACTTTAAGATGCAACGTTTCGGGTTTAAAACGTGGTGAAAACTTAAGTAGCTGTGAATTGTTTCTTTCGACGATTTCTGGTTATATCCGGGTAGCGAACCGGTATGGCAAAAAATATATTATATTTAAAAAATCGCTGTAAGATTCGTATTTACATACGAATATATCTACGTGCAAAATTTAAAAAAATATATACCAATACCATCAACGTTAAATTTGTAATGGTTCGTGGACGCCACTCTCAGTAATAAGGTAATAAGGAAGACGATCACGAAGTAAATAAAGCCGGCTCATTTATTTTTAACTACGTTGATTTACTGTAACGTAAAAATCAAGATTAGCGAACGCAACGTAAAGCAGTTAAGCCCGGCCCGAGTTATGCCGAGGCGGAATGCAAATTGATATCCGCACGTCACCAGAGCGTGACGTCTCGGCGGGTCGCACGTAACGGCGCACGTTGACCGTCTGCACGACTTGCACGCACGACACGTGCACGCACCACGTACGCTCACGGGTAGATCTTCGCTGCACGTAATTCGGGCACGATCTGTGATTAGTCATTATTACGCAGGTACAGGCGAGTATCAGAGGACGAAGCTTTTGTACACATATTAGGGTACTATATCCAACCATTGACTTAACCAGTTTCTTTTAAATTAAGCTACAAAGCGGATTGGTTAAATAAATACAATGTAAATGAATTTCATGATGAAATATTTAAATTCTAATTGAACTCTTTTGAATTATAAAGTTAACATTTATCAAACCTTGTAAATCCAACTCATTGCAATTTAATTTAATTTTAGGTACAAAGCTGTTTTTTGAAATAGGATACTTGGTTTCTTTACTTAGCTCCAAAAATTGAGTGCTTAGTTATGGCAACTCGAGAATTTTCTGAATATTTATTTTATTTAAAATCAGATTAGCACCACAAAGATCAAAATTTATAAGATGTACGTTCCCACTGATTACAAAAGGCAACAGTATTCTGAAAATCAATATTGCTGCTCTTTTTGGCCTTTCGATTGATTTTGCAGCTAGACCTTTAATGTGCTTAATCCGTCACTGGGCAATAAGTGGAAAAAGTAAAACAATTAAATGATCAATAGTCGTATTGATTTCGTACTAGAATCACTGCATCCACAGTATCCTTATGTACCAATTAAATAGTGTGCGCATCAGGTTTGTACAGGTAGTTTTGTATGTATCGACTACAGGTGAGGCTGCTGAACCTGTCCTCCGGTGACCCCTGGTGGGCTGTGGGGCTGGTCAGGCTGAGCGTTGCTGCGCAGGCGCGTGAGACCGGAAGTGCGCAGAATGAACATGGCGGCTAGGAACTCTCGGGAGGAATTCCACCATCTCCAACAAGCTGTGACGACGAGACACCATCGCATTCTAGTGTCTTATTTAATGTTCCAGAACGGATAAACTATGTACACACTGCCGAAGTGTACAATACTTTATTAAGCAGAATAATCAACGGCCCGGAAAAAACTACAATTACTATGTGTGATTTTGAAGCGTCGAATTATTCTGTTATTTATAATTTTAACATTAACTTTGAAATAAATTTCAATATTAAATATATAAGTTTTTCATACCTTGTTATAAAGTAGATCATTCTGAGCACTGTTTAATGCTTGAAGACTGCAGTTTCCAGGAAGTGAAACAGTGCTCAGTGTGATCCACGTTAAAGCAAGGTATGAAAAGCTTATCTATCGAATTATCTACCTACAAATATTTTAACCCATGAATATTTCGTTGCCTCAAGTAGTAGTTTTTTTTTATCGTTGTGCTTCCCTTTGTAGAGCCTAGATGTAATAAAAGTTACATGCCGTTATTTTAAAACCATGTCCACAAAGTATATCCTTAATTTAAAAAAAATACCCTTACAGAAACATTATTTATTTTATTAACATAATTTTTAAATTTGAACAACTCAATTCGTTTCTGAAGTACAATAAGAATTAATAATAAAATTAAAAAATACAATATATACAAATATAGGTACTTATGATTAAGTACTAAGAACAAAGCAATCTTCTTCTTCTTCGTGTCAGCGACGTCAAATTATTTTTTCCCAATATCTGGCAACATCGATCTGTTGGCTGGTATCGCACCATCGAACATAAGACGCAAAGTCATATGCGCCGAAGAAATGCGTAAGGCAATCAACCAACCGTCCCACTGCTTGTATAATCAGATACCCCCAACACCAAGATTGAAGTCTCGAAGCAGCTTTCTGAAATCCACACAACCTCTCACATCCGGCCCTGAAAATGAGAGACTCCAACTCTGGCAACAAATCGCACCAGAGGATTTCATTACTCCAAAGGAAGGCCTCCCAACTGGCAAGAGCCTTGACTGGCCGACCTGGAAATCCCTAAACAGATTAAGAACCGGAGTTGGTAGAACAAAGGACAACCTCGAGCGGTGGGGAATGCTTCGGCAGGGAGAGACACTATTGTGCGACTGTGGAGACCTGGAGACCGCCTCACACCTACGATGCTGCTCCATGTGCCCAACAAGTTGCACATCTCAGGACCTAATGCTGGGCAACACACGAGCTATCGATGTTGCCATAAAAACAAAGCAATAAAGACAAGCAAAAGAAGGTCGCAATGCTCATCAAACAGACGAATGTTAATCTGTTCCTACCATAAATTTTGTAGAAATAATAATGTTTTTTATCATGCCTCTGTAAATATGTCAGTTTTTTTTAAAGAGAAGAAATTATAAAACATTCAAAATAAATCGTAATTTTTTCATTTCGATTAAATAACTATAATAATATTAAAATTTATAAGAAATACGGCTGACGAATTAGTGAGATAGACTTCAAAACTGCCGAGTCACCATCGACCTTTTCTTGTTCGTGGAAACTATTAAAACTATGTTCGTCTTGCGATTTTATTCGGATAACATGCGAATAATATGAAATTATTGGCGTTCGAGCGCTGGCGACTAGTTTTCAAAGAGATTTGTACTTTGCAGGTTCGTGTCACTTTGCAAACATTTCTGCGTGTAACAAGCCTGTCTAATTGGGCGGCAGAAGTTCTCGTAACATTTGAAAAGTAACAGCAAATTTACACAGAAGTCAAATTTTATGATTCACCATCGACCTTTTCTCGTTTAAGCCTCCCGAATAATAAGCCAATGAAATTACAGTTTAGTAATGCCATGGGAGTGTTCGTACCATTACTTTTCAAGAAGCATGTTTCTCTATATATTTTATCAGGTAAGAGTACTGAGTCAAATACTTTTCTGAATGCATGATATTTTAATATACATTTGTTACATATTTTATTTACAAATTATTGTAATACTGCTTTGGCAGTCTACTTTGACACTTTATTGTTATTTGGCTTGGAGCTGAAATACACAGTAAAAACAGTACAGTACAAGTACTACAGGGAGCGGTAAAAAAGTTGACGGTTTTCGTCGTTGTTTTGATTTAAAATCGTCAGCTTTTTTTGTCGCTTCTGAATAATAATAATAATATAGTGCATTTTTGGTAGTTCCATTCAGAGCACAATATATCCTCCTATTTAAGTTCGATTTCTAATTACTGGGTCGCAGGATCAGGTTCACATCTAGCGCTGCCAACAGTCGCGGCAGAAAAAGCGAATTAAAGATGGCAGTGGCACCAACATGAAATGGGCCAACTGTCATAACAAATAAAATGGCGTATCCAAACCCCGTGTTTTATTATGTAACTAAAAGTAATATTATTAGATATGCATGTCAGGCGGGCGAGCATAAATAAGAGACAAAAGATCGTTTTTCGAGGCTTTACGGCATCAGCCTAAAGGAGCTATATCAAGCTGATATCAAAAATATAACAAACATGTCGCATATTTACTATCATTATCTTCAAGCCGATCTAATAACGATATAGACGTGCTACATAACATGTAAGAATAAGTGTTATTGAAGAATCATTAAAGATATAAGGACGTCGGGTTGATCATTTATTTTTCTTAATAAATATGGTGCTTGATTTCCTACCATGGCAGCGTCTGACATACTAAGATGTATGGTTAATGTATGTTTCAGTTAGGAAACTGAACAATACCAGGTCCTTCATCTACGCAGATGACTTGGCGCTCACAGCACAAGGGGTCTCTTTCGAGGAAGTAGAAACCCAGCTTACTAACGCACTCACCACCCTCTCTTCGTACTACCACCAAAACCGACTACAGCCAAACCCAAGCAAGACCCAAGTCTGCGCCTTTCATCTTAATAACAGACTTGCCAAGAGAAAGCTGCACATTACCTGGAACGACTTGGTGTTAGAGCACTGCGACACACCTAAATACCTAGGGGTCAAGCTGGATAGGACCCTCACTTATCAGAAACACTGTCAGTCTGTTAAGCAAAAGGTGTCCACCAGAAACAACCTACTCCGAAAAGTGGCAGGTACGAAGTGGGGAGCCCAACCAAACCTGATCCGCACAAGTGCTCTAGCTCTCTGTTTCTCTGCTGGCGAGTATGCTGCGCCAGTATGGGCGAGGTCTGCCCATACCAAGAAAGTGGATATTGCTCTGAATGAAACGTGCCGGGTGGTTACGGGGTGCCTAAAACCTACCCCAATATCAAAGCTATATCAACTCTCGGGCATTGCCCCACCAAACATACGGCGAGAAGTTACTACCAAGAAGGAACTCACCAAAGCAACCCACGACGCACTCCACCCTATGTTTGGGTACCAAAAGATAACTACACGGCTCAAATCAAGAATAAGTTTCCTACAGTCGACAACGGAACTGGAGATACCTGAGGCCACCCTGCGGCTGAACATGTGGAGAAGCGCAACTGAGGGGAATACTTGGATTGCCCCGAAAGAGGACCTAGCCCCTGGACATGACCAAGGGTGGAATATATGGAGGTCCCTTAACAGACTTCGGACCGGAGTATGCAAGACGAGGACACAAATGAGGGCCTGGCAGTTTTACAGCGGACCGACTGAATGTGACTGCGGCGTGGAGCAGACCCTGTCACACCTTCTGGAGTGTGCGCTGTGCCCGAGTGGCTGCACCCAGGAAGACCTGATGATGGCCAGAAGTAACGCCATCGACGTCGCCCACTTCTGGGCAGACAGGATCTGACCCTGTTGTTTCCGACACGATTATATATAGTTAGGAAAAACCATCGTCTTTGGAAAACTTTTACTTTTTCGTCACTTAGCAGCTGACTATAAAATGTGTTGTTTTGATGTACGATTAAATGGTATCTGCTTGTAGTTTGTAGTGGATAAATGCTCCATATTTAAAGTGGAGAAAGTATTCATAAGCTATACAGAATTCTCCGTCGATCTTTCTATGTGTATTGACTCTAATAAAACCATCTCCGTTCATCGTATAAAAACCAGATGATATAATATTATTGCCGCCAGAGTGCGGGCCATATTGGTTTTCTGTAGGTCGGCCATGTGTGACCGCCTCGACAGACACTTTTCCCGACGGAATTCTGGGGAAATAAAAACGTCACTGATTTAATGTAACCTTTCGGCGCTCGTCTGGGAGAAAAAAATGTATAGATCACACATGGGAGTTGGCAGGGCTACACAGCGCTAGACTCGATAGTCGTAATAACGTTACTAGCTAGAATGTATTGGCTACCTAACCAAAATGTGATCGCCTTTAAGCAGACAATTTAAAAAAAAAACTTTTCACAAAAAGCATCATGAACATATATTTTAAAAAATTTCCAAATTATATTACCTACTTACTGAAAACAATACCATTAATATGAATTGAAAAATTCACACTACATAAAAATTCAGACTATACTTTTTTCGTTTTTTTTCAAAGTTTTCAGCATTCACTTTGAGATTCATTATAAACTACAAAATATTTATTTATTTACCTTGTTTTTGCATGGATCACGTAAGATAAGTTCTCTATAAGAAGACTGCAGTTTCGATTAACTCGTAGCCTTTCTCAATCCTTCTCTTGTTAAGAGATAACTGAGCTGCGATAGTACTTTGCAAGTGGTCTAACCCATTTTATGTAGGAGAGGGGATAGGGGTGTGTCTTTCAGGGAATGATAAGAGAGGAAGACAGATAGGTTTGCACTTTTTTCATGGCTCTGTGCAAAGATTTATTATATTTTTTATAAATTAAATGTACCCACCTTATTTAAGGTTTATTTGTGTTAGCTCAATGATATTAATTATAAAGATAAGTAAGAATTTACAAAAATATTTATATTTTGTGATAGTAATTGTTTTATTTTTTATAATTTGTAAAATAAATGCTAAAAAAAATGTTACTTAGAATATATTTTAATTTCAATTGAATGATTAAAATTAATAAAACATTAATATTTTAAATCTAAAAGAGTAGAATAAATAAATGAATCACAGATATCTTAAATACATATAGATCAAAATAGTATTTTTTCAGATAAAAAAAATCGAGTCTCAAAAAACAAAACCAATAATACATTTTTTTTATTATAAAATATTTAGCAATGTGCATAATAGTAAGTAATTGTTTTTTATAATATAATTTATTAGATTATGTGAGTTGTAGATTGTTTCTTAGTTTCTCTGGTTGCCCTGTTGTTTCTCGGTCGGCATTTTCTCCTTTGGAGCGCGTAACGTGGGAATATGAACTGCGCCGGCTTTCCTTGTGGAGATTGCTTTGGGATCCGAGAGCGTATTCTTCTCTAATACAATATGTATTCTTGTATGGAACGAAGAATACAACTAACTATTATTAAGGCCGAAATGACTACAACTGTACGATTCAAAATACTTGATAAGCGCTGTATTATCTTGAAGAATACTATTCAATCAATTCAATCAGATTAGATAAACTACGAATCTGATATGTTTAGTCTTTATCATGTTCTTTTGAAAATATTAACCATATGCTCCAGCTAGAGAGCGGCTATCTTAAGATAATTTGAATATATTTTTTCGAGTCTTTCAGATTTTGCCATCATCCTGGAGGATCTTCGACTATAAATAATGTGATAGTCGAAATCGAGTATGAAGAGTTGACGAAGGATAATGGAAATAAACAAGAAAAGTGGCCGAATATTTGACTAGAGTTTGTGGTGGAGATAGGCTCCGAATTTCGAGCACTAAATTTTTCATATATTTAGGAAAAAAAATCTTTCACAGCTTATATTTACATATGTAATAAAGTTAATATTAGGTGTACCGAAAAATAATGTCGTTTTTTTAATAAAACAATTTGGTGCATTTAATAAATATAAAGATAATTGGTAATATATATTTATATATATATAATTGTGTATATATATAATTATATATATATATATATATACAATTATAACACGTGTTGCACTTTCTTTCTTCATGAAATGGTAAAGCATAATATTTTGAATGAATTCCTCATTTGGTACAAAGCTCTTCTTTGTATAAGGGGTTGTATTTTTTTGTTTAAAAGTCCTAGTACACTCCAGGTATACGTAGTCAGAGAAACAACACAGAACACGTAGTAAAAGTTCGACTGCCGAAGCACAACTGACCACTCAAAAGCGATAACAAAAAAAAACACTTTTTTTCCGGTACACCTATTATTTTAAATTTATTTTTTAATGTTTTCAGTAAAAGTTTAAATTCCAACGCTCAGGACGAGAATTCCTATGGAGGAGTTTTTACACATTGAAGATGTATGAAGTGCAAAAAAAATGTGGTCTCCGGTGTATAATATATATTCTTTGTATTTTTGATGGTAAAAAAATATACTCAGTATATAAAAAAACATGAAATAGTCTGGGTAGTCTAAGAAGTTGTCACAAATTGAATTATCATCGTTATCAGATGACCTTGCAGCATCGTCAGACTGCGGCGAAGCTCCACCTACTTCCACCAGGTCTGCCCAAGCTGGCTCAGACCAAGGTCAGCATGGAGACTGATTGAAATTTTTCGAACGACTCAATTAACAGACTTTGGAGGTGAAGATTTAATTTTAGTTTGTAAGTCCAGATTTTTTTTTCACAATTTTTAAATTAGTGCAAATGACCGTCGCAAACTACATCAATTCAAATAATCTTATAACATAGGCATGTTTGAAGACAATCATAACACATAAGTTGTATTAAATGCACAGAAGATGTGTAGTGGAGAATCTTTGAAGAAGACAAGCGTTTGAAAATTCAAGAAAAATAGTAAGCATTTTGTTGTAATATGTATAGTTTAACTTGTTAAACTGTGTTTTGATCTAGTGCTACGAATTAAGTGAATTTTCGTGGATGTATACGCAGTGTAGTACTTAGAATGTCTGGTCAATGTTTATGTTTGTGTAATGTCGGCGGGTATAGTTCAATGGGCAAAGCGTTTGCTTTGCAAGCCAAAGGTCGTGGGAGCGATCCCCGAAGCATTTTTAATCGATTTCTGAGCTCTAAAATACCCCCGGTTGGTGTGAATTTGATCCTTAGCCCGTAAAGTGACAGTCATAGCCAATTAATTAAAAATGGCGTTAGACGAAAGTCATTCCATAAAGACCACCTATTCTTAGTGAATTCGTGTAATTATAAGGATGATGTGTATGAAGCGGATAAACAATCCATATGCAGCGCTTAGCTATATGCACCATGGTTAAGCGTCATAGAATTCCACAGATGAGACTTCAGATTTACTATCACCCATCTGTCGGTATTCTCCTGTATGTGTTTACATAAAAATCAAATGTTTATTTTTTCGTACCCTATCTGTGAGTGTACGCAAGTGTGAATTTTTGTATTGGAGACCTTATCGATAAATGCGGATTTAGCAAGTCATCTTCTACGTCTGTACCTGCATTGTTTTATCGAGAGACAGATCGTATGTCCCCAGGCAAATCACTTTTATTTTGTTTTCTTCGTGCTGTGCATACCGGCAGACAGGAATTTTCTTATCTGAACACTGTGTGATCAATTTATAATGATATTTGAAGATATGAAGCAAATTGTTTTTTGTACAAGGTATCACTGAAAAACAACGTGAATCATTGCGTATTATATCACCGATAATAATAAGAGATAATTGAAAAAAAAACAAAATTGGCATATCTAAAGGTTGTGAAACTGTAAAAATGAAATGGAGTTGCTTAAATTCACTTTAAATATTGTATAATTTAAAAATAAAAGTAGATATTGAATAAACTATAACATAAGGGCAATAATCATGCTAAAATCATCAACTATATAACAATTTGCTCATTGTATTTATCGAAGTGATTAACCCGCTCATTACGGCACGGTTTGAATACAAATTATACTGTCAATTATAAAACTAGTATTTGACGCATAAATGTTCTTATCTGGTCTATTTTCATATATCACATAGGTTCTTGTATCATTTAGCTATCAGATTATGCATAAAAAACTATTCTAAGAAAGTAGTAAAACGATATATCACGTCAAACGATATCAACGGTAGGGGAATCTTATGATGGCATATGCCGACAACCGATGCGAAAGGGTTAATAAAATATTTTACTAAATTTTCTCGTTTTATTGTTGTATCAAAAATAACTAATAATTGTTTATGTACGTGTATTTTTTTTACATTTACTCGCAATGTTATTATATACGAGAACATTAGTTTTGTGATAAATAAGAATACGTTTTTTTTATATTTTGTAATAGGCAGTCTCGAAACAACATAGAGTGCCACTTTCCCAGGGGAAGGGAAGAGCGATGGCGGGGTAAAGTAAAAGCGCGCTGATAGTTTGAGACATTCCCGCTTTAACGTTTTTGCGCGGGAATGTGATTTATTTCGGCGGGAAATTCTCTAGAAAGTGTGCCGCCGGGGCTTTATGAAGAAATGCGGTGGGCGGGGAATTCGGGGCGGGAGGGAACGTTCCGGTGCAGCCCACCCATCAACCCATCCGCCCTGGTCGGTAGACAATCGCAATATTCACATAGTTTCCAATAGAATATCCATGTAGAGGACGCTGGAACGCTTCAAAAACCCCGTCCAATCGTGTCCAGACAAAAATATGGGTATCGATTCGGTTGAAAGCATTGCAAAAAGTGGTACGAGTGCGTGACATTGAAATAACAGACCGAGCAAAGCTTTTGAATAATAAGATATGGTTCAGATGGCTTTGGAGGTTTTCTCGGTGACTTTTGATTCTTTCTCGGCTCGGAGATTTTTGTAAATTATTTGTGACACGTTCTAGACTTATCGGAATGGGGTATTTTATTGAACATTTCAAAAAGCTATAGGATTCAAGGATGGCACAGAAAGAATGTCACAAATGTCCATGAATTAAAAAAGTATTTGTTTTATTTAAAGTCAGATAACATAAGCCAGAGGTCACATTCAGATCTTTAATATCTAAGAACGTTGTGGCGTTTTTCAAAAGCTAACTGATTCGTTGAAAGCTTCTTAGAAGGTATATTTACAATTCCCTTCTTGCTATTTTAGTTATGTTTGGATGTGGATATAATTACAAATTGTTGTTCCGAATACATGTAATGAAATACTTTCCAGTTGTTGTATACTTTTGTGAGATTGCGTAAGCCACCACAAAATGGTACATTTTAATAAGAAATATTATGTTGTAGGATAATCGTTATATTAAATCGTTACAAATAAGCAAGAATAGTCAGTCTTTGTGGCAGGGGAGCTGTCATAGCAGCATCCCCGTTACATCAGTTCCTTAACAGAATTTGCAAGCTTAAGTGCTTTCGCTCGAAGTGGATTTATTTTTATCCGATTACGCAACACAAGATACACTTTACATGAAATATTGCAAAACAGATTGCCATCACGGGGGCGGCTTGGAAAAATAATGGAAGACAATATATCGTATCTGGATATTTGGAAGAAGGATAAGCGCAAAATATGAAGATCACAAGAAGCGAAAAAAAGGAAAGACTACGTCTAGCAGTAGAGGGATGTGGTCTGATGGACTGATTACATTCCAAATCTTTTTACTTACATTGGTACACAAATTAATCATTTTATGATGATTTGTAATAGGATAATTAACACGTTTCTCGTAATGATTGTAAACAACATTATTAGACAGTAAATGAAAGTTTATATAAATTGTAGTAGATTCACGGAACTATTATTTAAGCGTTATATATTTGATATCAGTGCTGATAAAAATTAACAATAACATAAAACACGAATAAACTTTTACTATAGTCTTACCGATGAATTAGATTGCCTTATATAGATGTAATTTATATATGGCAAACTACTAGACACAAAATATGGGACACATAAAGTAGACTTAAGTTTACTAGGAATTTATATATTTTCTCCCATATACGTTTCATATATGAAGAAATATATGTTAACCATGAATTGTCGACAAACAGTGTCGTTAGCCGCCATTTCCCATACTTGTTCCAAGACATCACTGTACCCGGAGATCTACTTCGGAACATTGTACATATAGTATTCCGAGGCCCAATTTGGGTATTTTTTAATTAGCAAGACAAAAGTTACATAAGAGCTTACCATAGTTAAATATTACTAAAATAGTTCATCATTAAATTTAAGTGTATCAGATTTCAAGCGAGCAATTTTGCGGAAAGTTTTGGGTCTGGGCGTGGGGAGGCCTAGGCGGTCACATGAATAGGCAATGGGGGTGCGCAAGGGCGGATCCCTGCGTGGGGGCTGCGCCTCGTTAATAATGCAGGCGCGGGTTGACCCAGAGAACAAAGCGGGGGCAACCTTTCGACCGGGAGCTTCCGTCTGGCGCGACCGCTGCGAGACTCTACGACGCGCTACGAAGACGCTCGATGCGCTACGATGAATACTGTCGCGCCACGAATACGTGTTAGCAACACAACATTACGAGTACTTGATACGGAAAGATATTTGTGACGTTGTTTTTGATACGTAAGATTTATTGACTGTTTTAGATTTTTCTACAACATACGAAATAAACAATTAATTCTCACGAATTACATAAAATATAATATGTTCTGTTAGAAGCCGCGACCGCTGTAAGTTTGTATGATAGATGACGACGAGTTTTCTTGCGCTGCGGAAAATCTTGTTAAATCATGGATTAATCAGCAGAGTTTGAAAATATGTGTTTACATAAAATACTGGGGGTATGAACGTTTAACTTTTTAAGAATGATGTTAACACTAGTGGATTGTTAAGGCACTAGTACCTACCGCATATTTATAAAAATAAGACACTTGGTGTCTGTAGGCATATTTTGTCATCATATTATCAACATCCAAAGGGCGCTCTTAGTATTAATTTAGAATCACCATTTTAGATTCAGTAGTTTTAAGTTAAAGTAATGTATCATAGTGTAAAGATATTATTTATCAATCAGTTTAAAGGGAGACACATCTATCGGTGTGTTTTATTTTAACACAGTTTTAATCGTATCAGTGTTTATAAGATATTTTGACTCTCATGTATATCTCTCTTTAGCCTCGCCATTTCCCATCATATGGGGTCGCCTTTCTTTGTGCACATTCGCCATGTCTGTCTGTCCTGCGTTGCATTCTCGGTCAATCCCAGAGTTTTCAGAACCTTGTCTACAGTTGCAGTCCAGGTTGCCTGTGGTCTTCCAGGTCTTCTTCTCAGCGTGGCTATGTTGAAGGCTTTCTTCACCACGTGGTCCTCATCTCTCCGTGTCACATGCCCATACCATCTTAGGCGGTTTTCTCTTATATTTTAGGTATGGGGGCCACCCGAAATGAACCCCGAATATGCTCATTTCAAACTCTGTCCACTCTAGTCAATTGACTCTCATGTATATATAGCATAATACTTGTATATGTAAGTGTAGTAGCCTTTATATATGTAATATGAAAATCTTCGCTAAGCCATGCCTGTCATATTTATCATTATTTTATTCATGTCGGAAAATGTAAAATATATACGAGTATATCCTTTAAGCCGGAGAGAAGGCTTATTTTTCTCTGTCACCGACAGTCCCGACTTGCGTAACTCTGAATAATGCGCCATTCAAAATCTCGTCGCACGTAACAAGCAATTATGACCGTTATCGCCTCTCCATTGAGGACGCGAAACGTTCCCAGGATTTAATCTCCGCTGATAACCGCCGACACTTCTGTGCTATTTTTTCGCACTTTTTTTCGCTATCGTGATAACGAAAAATATAATTTTATTTAATGTGCACAGTTTTATAAAAATGCAATAAAAAACATTCACACGATGTGTGAAAAACTGTTACTTGAAATGCTTTTAATGAAAAAAATACAAAGATGATTTAAAAATAAATAAGTTCTGAGCATTTCAGTAATCTGAATACAGAAAAGATAATAGTTTATAGACTCGTGTAATTAGATTCTAAACGTATTCATAATTATTCTTCTGTTGTACCTGCCTATTACTGAAGATGACTGAGCTGGTCGTGGCCTACATACACCTGCAGTGAGCCTAGAGCTGGTCAGACCAAAACAATCTATACTCGTGGGTACTATAGGAAAATTACCTCCGCCAGAATCGCGCATAAATTTTCAAACGACCTTCATAAATAAATTTGTTAGCACTTGCGGAGGCGCGCGCCTCGCCCCGGAATGCCTGAAAATCTTATCTTTCTCACGATCGACTCTAACAGGTCGCGGCTTAATGGGTTTGAAGTCTACGGAGCAAAAAGTCCTGTGCTCGTATCTCAGATGATCTAAAAGGAAGTTGTGTGAGATTCAGTCGTTAAAATGTCTTAATCTGTTAACTGTGAGAGACAGAAATAGAAGAAAATGTGTATGTTATCGAATTGTAAATATGTACTTTTATTTTACTGTGTCTTTTGCTGTATCGTATCGTTTGGGAAACATATTTGTGCTGTGAGTAAAATATAAGTTGGTCGTATTGGCATATACAGTCGTCATGAAGTTTTGTTTTGATATAAGTTATCATGAAAAGCGTCCCCTAACTCACGCGATATTTTTTTTTGTTTATGATAATAGCTATGTATAATGCATTATTCTGAAAATTGAGGCAGTAATAATTAAAAAATAATAATTTCAGTATTATTTTAGCATTTACAGACTTCGACACAAGTTTAAACATTCAGTTGAATCAAGTAAAAAAAAACTTTATTACGTAATAATAACAGCTATTAGAGGTTGCTCTTTAATAATACGATATTATCCTCCTGTTTGCACAGCGGGGTCGAATTTTAAATGAATGTTAAAACAATAGCGGGGAAATAATTTTAATAATTAAAATAATAATGTCTGGCTTCGGGTTGAAAAATATCAGCGTTACTAGAATAGTTCGTGATTATTCGTGTTTCTCCGGGACTCGAGAGAACTCATCTGCAAGCAGACGACCCGGGTTCGAACCACCGCCCCGAGGACAGGATGTCAAGTAATTGGACATTCCTCCACCGTGTCTGCAGGCTGTGTGAGTTGCAGCCCTTGTTAGCGAGCTTTCCAAGCTATTCCGAGCTGTTTCGAGCTACTTTACACTTTATTGTGCTCGTTAGTTGATGTAGCAGAGCCGCTCTCAGCTAACATATTAGGTGGCTATTTTTATTTTAAGCCTGAACGATATTCCCTTAGTACACTATTACTGTATATTGTGTATATATTATGAACTAAATATATATGTATATATATGTATACATATTATTGTATTAGTAATAAGGTTAATTGATCATTAGAAAGCAATATATTTATTTACATATAGTTTCAGTCGACAACGGAACTGGTGATACCTGAGGCCACCCTGCGGCTGAACATATGGAGAAGCGCAACTGAGGTGAATACTTGGACTGCCCCGAAAGAGGACCTAGCCCCTGGACATGACCAGGGGTGGAATATATGGAGGTCCCTTAACAGACTTCGGACCGGAGTATGCAAGACGAGAACGCAAATGAAAGCCTGGCAGTCTTACAGCGGAACGACTGAATGTGACTGCGGCGTGGAGCAGACCCTGTCACACCTTCGGGAGTGTGCGCTGTGTCCGAATAGCTGCATCCAGGAAGACCTGATGATGGCCGGGAGTAATGCCATCGACGTTGCCCACTTTTGGGAAGACTGGATCTGACCCTGTTGTTTCCGACACGATTATATATATTTATGTATATTAGTCGGAGGATAAAATATTAATAATATTTATCACTACACATGCGCAGAACTTAATATCGGTTGATATTTAGTAGTACCGCGCATGCGCACTGCGCCAAATTGATTGATATTATTGATTATTTATTCTCTGCCCAATTAAATTTAATTGTTATTTTAATATAATAAAACATGTACACATTCAATGGTAGCAAATAAATGTTATCATTTTCAATCAAGTTATTATCATGAGTATCGTCATCGATATAATTATATATTTTATAAAATATACCAAATAGTATTAAAGTATTGCATATAACTGAGAATCTTGACACCGATGACTTCATACAAGTTTTCTCAACGTCATTTAAGGCTTCTCAGATGAATCAAGTTATAATTACGAATAAATATTAACTGTAATGAAATAATAATAATCGTGATAAAATTTACTAGAATCAAGTGATCGTATTATGGCTTGGCAGACGTCGGAAAATCCTCAAATCCAAGTTTCTGAAGTGAAGAATCCACAGCCTTTGTCCACATAATGGAGGAGCGCGGCTCCGCTGATGAAGTATTATTATTGGGCTGAATTTGTTAAGAAATGTTTAATTGTGCGATGAATTTGGAATGAGTTTTAGGCTCTCGGAGAGTCGGTCTTAATCTTAAGTGGGCGGCGGCGGAGAAGCTGGGAAAAGAACCCGAGAGGGATCGGAGGATGGGATGTTATCCGCGTTCAGGATAATGAAAGAACCGATTTAGAAGAGAATTACTGACTACTCTGTATTCTCAATTACTTTGAAATTGACGAGTGGATGATATTGGTGAGGTTTCAAAGAATTTCAGAAGTAGACTTTACATACAAACAATGAAGATAATATAAAAAATATATGCTTCTAAGAAGATTTTTTGAAGAGAAGCCTTACTACGTAAATGGAAACATTTTTTTATTATTAGTTACATAATCATTTTGAATGTAATATACAAGTATTATAAATTCGCCTAGTAAAGAAACTAGTAACATTTAAATACAGCAGTGAAGTTAGTGACTAATTTTATACCAGGTATAGAAATATTACGAGAGAGTTAAACGAAAATATATTAAAAACATATTTTTATTCTATATTTTATGGGTACTATAGACATTTATTAAAAAAGAATGTGGGCGTTTTTTAAAACATATTTAAAGATAGAATAATTCTGACGAAAATCTGAATTTTCTTATAAAAAACCTTGATTTGATGATATACCTTGTCTTTATATACAGGAAGCGGCAAAAAGCTGACGGTTTTATATCAAAACAACTACGCACAACCTCAGCTTTTTTCCCCGCTCCCTGTACTATATATTTTAAGTATCATTATCCCTTTACGGTCTACAATAAATTTATAGAATTACAGGGTAAAACAATACATAGGTGGTAATTTCTGGAATTTTGTATCCACTATAGGGGGCGAGCTAGACGGCAATATTTGCAGCAAGTGTTCGAGGACATGAATTGTAGCTCTTAAGCTGAGATGAAGAGGAGTGGAGATCGAGATGCAAGATTTTGTTGCTGCAAACCAATCCACCGGATTGATACTACTAAGAAAAATACAAAAAGTAAAGAGATGAATCTTCTCTGTCACATTGGGTTATAGGGAAATATTTTATATTCAGATTATTTCAACCGGTATAGAAGCAAACCAAATATACTAAAGATATGCGTTTTTTGTAGCCACAAGATCCGCATGCCCGGTAGCTCGCTGGCTCTTGCTCGGCGCCCACTGCGCTGTTATGTTTGCAAGTATTGGTTGTTGATATGCAGAGTGACGTGCGAATTAAGCCGCTTCGCACACATAATGCTTCAATTTGTAATCGCAAACGCAAATACAATTATTACATAATGCAGGCGATTTTTTTTGCAGCAGTCATCCTAAAACAAACTCGGGTGAAAAGAACGCAAAGAAAGCAGGGGTGGATCGGAACCGTTCATGATGATTATTAAGCGTTTATTCATTTTTCTATTGCGTTTATTATTTGCATTCATTCCGCTGTAAAACTGCCAGGCTTTCATTTGCGTCCTCGTCTTGCATACTCCGGTCTGAAGTCTGTTAAGGGACCTCCATATATTCCACCCCTGTCGTGTCCAGGGGCTAGGTCCTCATTCGGGGTAATCCAAGTATATATCATCCTTATATATATATAATATATGATTAATTTATTTACTGCATTAAATTTTCGCTCATGCCAAAGTCAATTCAAGTGATCCGTATTAAATTATTATTAATTAAATACAACACAGACAATTGTTTATTTTGAAATCAGATTTTTTACTGAAGGGTGAGACTAGTTTCCCCCCAAATATTGAGTAAAAATAGTTTATACAAAACAATATAAGAGCTTTTGGAACATTAGGCTAACAGTCTCCACATAAAAGTTTTTATTATATCGCCAACGTAACACTTTCGGACACAACTTGTTGATATAAGTTCTTTGCATTGTACTGGTCGAATTTTCCTCTAAGGAGAGGATTCTGCAATAAAACAAAATGAAACTGCAATTTATTCTACCGTCTTTATTATTGTATATTATCATCACATTCAGTAAGTATAAATTTTGAAATTGCAGCATAATTGCAACAGGTCTGGTTATTTTTTTGATTTATTACTAATCACGGAAATGTACAAAACACTTTCTTCTAATTGGAAATTTGTAAAAAAAAACCGATATTTGTTTCCCCCCCTGCAGTTTGGCAAACTATAATAATATGGCTGTTCTTTCTCGTTCATGACTTATTAAAAGAATTGTCAAATCACCTGTACGAGGCGGGCAGTTGCCTCAGGTGTCGCTGCAGTGTCACAGAGAACACTGACATGTTATTAATATTGATTTGTTTCAATAGCACGGGTCAATGTCGCTGATTCTACTCGGCCGTGAGTTTACAATTCATAGATTTTAACGACTAATCTATCAGTAATACGATCATCACAGATCGTTGCCGCATAGAGATCTTTGTCAACTATAGGTTCTATAATATATACAAATCGACTCTACTATTTTCCAGTTCTATCCTTCAGGACGATAAGACCATGTGACTTTGGTATGTGTTATCTTCCATCAACCAACCCCTAGTTACAGAATACGAACACCTCAATACAACAAGTTGCATTGTACAAAATAAGAACGCCGCCTATTATATTTGAATTGTATTGATACGCATTAAATACACATTTATGCAAGGTGAAATATTTGTGCAATGCTTAAGAATTAAAACAATGGCGGGTTCTTGACATCAGCTTTCGCTTGCTTCGACATTATTATTGGCAAAGGTTAAAAATAAAAAAATATTTATTTTAGATGAATATTAACCCCAGATAACTGATTTAAACTCCCCAAACTCACACACTGAAGTATTACAACAAGTGTATCAAATCACACTTCATTTATATTTTTTGCAAAATGCTTTTGCTATACACATTTTATGTATATATTGTACAGTAAAGCGTTCTTGATGATGCGCTTTTTCGGATTATTTTCCGTCAACTTCTGGACCGCAGCACTTCTATCTTACGTAGTGAGTTAACAGGAAGTGAAGAGATTAAATCTTTGGATTCTATAATGCCATTGAAAGATCTATGCAGCAATATGCCCCGTTTTGCACGAAAAAGTACCGTTTTTCGGTAGTTTGTTTACAGCGTCAGGACACTGTCTTATTTACAAAATAAATGACAACGTTTTTTATGTCTCATACCAGCTTCTACTTGCATTCCGCGAAACAAAGTTGTACGGAAATTAATATGAATTATTATGTTTAACAGAATGATTAAGATTTACTTGAAGCTAGTAATAGTTGTAAGGTTATTCTGGTCAAATTATGAGTGGATTGGTTGCACACCTTGTGGAATTTAAAAGTTAATTTAAGGTTTTATAAACATATCTTTGTGGGGCGTCGAATACGGAACTACTAGCATCAATGGCGAGCGCGTGGTGTATTCTACCTTTGTAATTGGGTCAATAGTTCGTGTGTTTGGGGAGATTAAAGGTTCCCTATCCCTTTATGAATCGCAGACGCCAGAGAATGTACTATAATTATCAGAAGCGTTGATGTAATACTAAAAACGCAGTGCTAGCCATAATAGGCGTACGGACCCGCATCCAAAACTAGCCTACCGAGCAACACGAACAGTTCAAATAAAATAATATTATGAGTTAATTCGTCTTGGATTCCTAGATGGATAACATAAAGCTTTCTAAGAAATGCTTTTAATGTTCAAAGAGTATTTACTCAAAATACATCAAAGAACGCCCGTTATCTGAGTATTTGAGAAATGTAGATTACTATAGATTTAAAAACTTTACATTTAATGTATTTTACGTAATTTATTTAAAATTTAAATGTGTACTAAGTAAGTTATCATCATTTATTCACCTATTATATTCATCATTTAGACCCTGTCACACCTTTTGGAGTGTGCGCTGTGTCCGAGTAGCTGCACCCAGGAAGACCTGATGATGGCCGGGAGTAGCGCCATCGGCGTCACCCACTTCTGGGCAGACAGGATCTGACACTGTTGTTTCCGACACGATTATAAATATATATATATAATTTATTTATACGGTTGAGATTATTGACAGCGGGTATAATGAATTTTGAATACAGCTGTTGGAATATAATACTGTGGTTACGATGGTTTGATTTTAAGAAGTTATGAGGTGAGAGAGATGGTGGTCATGAAAAAATTACCACCATAACTTAAAATCCAAAATGACTATTTTTTTTCCGAATAATATGACGTATACAAGGGTGATATTCAAAAGCCAAATCTTAAGTTGAAACTGAAATTTAGTATAAGACGACCTCTGTAGCGAAAATATCGGAGCGAAGAAACGAAGACCACCCATTCATAGTAAATTCCTGTTATAATAAAGGATGATGCGTGAACCTCGGGTTGTAGTCCATGACGTTGGCAGATCAACACTCCACATGCAGCGGTTAGCCATATACACCATGGTAAGCGTCATAGAATTCCACAGATGAGACTTCAGAATTACTATCACCATTTGTCGGTATTCTCTTGTATGTGTTTACATAAAAATAATAATAATAATAATAATATATACTACAGCGATATTCAAAAGCCAAATCCTAAGTTGAAAGTGAATACAACTCCTGCAAGGAGAATATCGGAGCGAAGAAAAAATTCGTCACACAATCCAAAATGACTAATTTGTTTCCGAAGAATATGATGTACACGTATATAATGGAGCGATATTCAAAAGCGGCCTACTTTGTAGTAGCGCAGATGTGTAGAGCGGACGAGGGCGGGGGCGGGGCGGCGCGGGGGCCGGGCGGGGTGACCTTACCGCACGTGCCGGCTGCAGCCAGGTCTAGACTGTAGACGGCCCAAGGTCGGCCCCCGCCCGCTGCACTCCCCGCCCCGCCGCCCGCCCCGCCCCGCAGCAGTCTGGCCGCCGTGCGGTTTTGACGCGGTGTGTTTTTCCGTCAATAGCGGCGCTGTACGCTAATGTGAGTGCGCGCTTACAACAATGTGCGTGTACACAATAATATATTTTTTTGTGATTATAACAGATTATTCTTTATGATTTTTTCTTCCTCTAATGATGTCATTGCTGCATTTCCATTTAATTTTTAAAATAATTTTTATTCGTCATCTGAATTATATATAAATTTAGTATAACCCTTTCATATAACTTCTTAGGTTTTCATGACCAGATTTGATATTGTGGCTTTTGAGTTTAGCCGTGTGTGGCGAATTTCTTCATACCAATATTTCGACCGCCATTGTATGGGTCTTCTTCAAGATTGATAACTTAGTGAATATATAATAATTTGGACATAACCTTTTATGTACAAATTTCGTTACTGTCACTCAGATTATTCTGTCATTTTCATCTTTTACTTCTTCTTATCATCGTTACATTGCCGTGTATTTTTTAATTATTTTTTATTTCTCATCTAAATAATGAAAAAAACCACAATAAATGTTATTATTTACATAAATTCTGTACAAATTTGGCTAGTCAACCATAAAGCATGTTTTTTTAAATAATTGTTGAGTTTTTTCATACAGCGTATGCGGCGATATAAAAAAAAACGATCCCTTCTGTGTAGTTATTTTAGGTTGCGCCACCTCTTAGGACTAAATGGTCAAGGCCTTCAATCGAAAAGTAAATATAATCATCATCAGTTACACATCAGCTTCCAAAACTGGAGCATATGAACATCACGAGCCTCCGCCACAAAGCTCTGTTAGCCGCATTGGTCCTCGCCTCATCCCATGTCAGTTCTACTTTTACTCTAATCATCATCAGCCTGTGTCTGTCCACTGTTGAACGTAGACCTTCCGCATGAGTTACTATATAAATATATCGATCCTCTGTCTTCCGCATACAGCCTCCCACTATCCTTCTGGTATTATTTTTCTATCTTGTAGAGGGTCAGCCAACACTCCGTTTACCACTAATTGGGTGTCACTCCAACACTTTTTTCCCCATCTACAGATATGTCATGCCCATTCCCAGTTGGGTGAGCATATTTTTTCGTTTGCGTCCTCTATTCGAGCATTTCTTTCAATATCCTTTGTACCTTTATTTATAAATATATCTTGAATAGTAAAAAAAACTGGTGATTAGTAATTGATATGACTACAAAATGAGCTTTGATGACAGCAATCTCACCAACTACATGCTGTTATATTCACATGTAATGAATTCAAATATTTATTTGTATATAAAATAATTATCTATTGCACTGCTTTATTTACATTTGATTATACATGGTCTACTATTTGAATGCTCAATGATTAGATACTTCTCTTTATATATCATACGAAATGATTTCTCTTACAGAAATCACAATATTCAATCTAAAATATACATTAATGAATATTTAATTAAGACTACTTACTTTATTCACGCTATGTACGAGTATCAAATGAATTATTAACTATAATTATTATTTTAGTTTTTAAAGAACGTCTACTACTACTTTGATTATATAGTTATTGTACACAATAGTAAAGTACAAAATGTGTTTTGGGATATAAAAATAAAGCTGTAAATAATGCTTTTATTATTTGCATTGGCGTAAGATTCAAATCTGCATGGAAAGTCATATAAGAATAGCCTATTATCGTATTAATAGCTTGGCAAAAACTCATCGCAGTGTTTTCCTCATTCCAGAGGTCGTTGCGGATTATTACGAAACACTTCATAACAACATTGCCATTGTTATCAATGCATTAAACAAGCAACAATAACTGCACGTCAGTGTGAATATCGAATTAGGTTTTTTCGGATAAGATTGACACGAATTATCAATTAATTATACTGCCATAAGACTGACAGCGAAACTAACATACCATCACTAAATATAATATGTCCAAGATATTAAATACTGAATATAAATTAGTATTATACATGCAGTTTTTAAGTAATTATACAAAATACAATAAATCATCTATTGCAATCTGAAAATGCGTTTAAGCCATACCAAGAATGGGTGCTCTTTACGGGACGACTTTTGTCGACCACTAATTTTAATTAATAGGCTATGACTGGCATTTTACGGGTGAGGGATCGAATTCTCGAACCCACGACCTTTGGCTTGCAAAGAGAACGCTTTGACCATTGAGCTATACCTGCTGGTGGGTTTGACTTACCGAGCCCCAGGTCGTGGATTCAATCCCCGACGAAGCGTATAATAAAGAACTTGAACTCTTCAAATGCAAGTTATAATCTATTAATAAAAACCTGGTAGCACCACACTTTTATGGTTAGGTGCCATAAAAATCAATAAAGAGTAAATGCGGGACTCTTGTCTTATGATGTGGACATTTTAACACTCCCCCTGCGAAATGGACTGACAACATAAGAAGAATAACGGGAGTGACCTGGATGCGGAAGGCGGAGAATCGAAGAGGATGGAGACTCATGCAGGACGCTTACGTTTAACAGTGGACGGATACAGGCTGATGATGATGATGATACAGCACTTAGTCATCCTTAAAAAAATCAAAGCGCATATAATTCACAATGATATTTCTCCATCAACGTCTATCGGTATTCTCTGTATGTATTTATACAAGAAGTTTATTTTATTGTTGTTATACTATTATATATTTTTGGTTGTTTTGTCTCGAGCAGTTCCCAGCCAGACATCCGATTGGGCGACTATTTTATCTCCGGAAAATTTTACTTGAGATTTTTTTTTTGCTGATACATGGGATGTCTTAAAAACCATTAATGTGATATTATTGAACAATGAGGTTCTCAGGATAATCAAGGAAGACAGGCACCTAGTAAGAACCATCACAGAGAGGCGAGCCTGATGGATTGGTCACATCATGAGTCACGATGGTCGTCTTCACGACATTGTGGAGGGGATGGTTGAGGGTAGAAACTGTAGAGGGCGCCCTAGGCGGAAGTTTTTGCAGCAAGTGTTCGAGGACATGAGTTGTAGCTTTTATGTTGAGCTGAAGAGGGTTGCGGAGGACTAGATGCAAGATTCTGTTGCTGCAAACCAATCCACCGGATTGATACTACGAAGACTATTATATTACTCATTACAAGTCGACGATGTCATTTGCGAGCGCCCAAGACTCAAATTTAAATACAATTTATGGAAATAATTCATAAAGATGAATGTATTTACTGTGTAAATACCCACCTGAAGGGTGGCCTATTAGCGGAATAATAACTAATAAGCATACTATTCGTAAATATCAGACGATCAATATTTGCTGTCTATATTTGTGCGGCGTACGGGGGCCGTGTTTGCTCGCTGGAACTCTGATAAAGCGTAATTGGAGAGACGAACTTTCGGCTGTTAGATGTCACGAAACACATTAAAACTGTCTGCATAATATTTATAATTATGTAATCGATACAAAACGCCCGTTACCGCACTTGTGCAATTTAAACACATCCAATGCTGAATTCATTCAAAGCAATGCATATTTTCACCGTATTTATTTTTAAGTGCTTGAATTGTATTTTTAAATTTCTACAAGCCTTTCACAATTATACCTGTTTATATATACGAGTATTTAAATTTAAAAGAAATAACATGAATTAAATTAATTAAACTAAATTCAATACTTTTATTTTTGATGACATGTTTCGGCTCTAGATACATTGTCATTGTTGAAAACCACAAAGATATACCGATCATTTTCAGGTATGGGTGGCCCCCATACCTGAGAAGATAAAGGAAAACCGCCTAAGATGGTATGGGCATGTGACACGGAGAAATGAGAACCACATGGTGAAGAGTGCCCTCAACATACCCATGCTGAGAAGACCTGGAAGACCACAGGCAACCTGGACTGTAACTGTAAACAAGGATCTGAAAACTCTGGGTTTGACCGAGAATGCAACGCAGGACAGATAAAGAGCCGACCTCAGATGATGGGAAATGGCGAGGCTAAAGAAGAGACAAAGAATTACCGATCGAAAAAATCGACTGTCTAATTATTTTATATTTCTTTGTAGCATAAAGGACTATGTTGCCAGAATTACGATGGCTACATGATCCAAACCAATGCAGCTGTATGATGGGTTTTGATAAAATATTCCTGCATATAATATTGGGGTCCGATTGTTTGAATTTGTGATGAATGAGCAGATATGGCAGCCTTCCATCCTACAGTCGGTAATGTTACGAAGATGTACGTGGCTGGGCGTAAACGACATCTGCATTTATAATATCAGAACAGCATTATCTTCTTCTTACTCTAGGCGTACTGTATTATGATTGATTACGACAATATTTTGTGTAGTTTTTCGATGTGAAGTTGTCTTAGGAATGTGTCGATTATTTGCGGTGGCCATATGCTCTTGCAAACTCGAAGTAGATATTATGATAAAGAGAAGAATCTTTATATTTTAGATATAGCTTTTTTACTTTCTTTTGTTGTCATTTATAATGTACTAGCGTGTACCCGGCATGCGTTGCAATGCCACTCAAAAAAACCTTACGTAAGTACCTATTTAAAATACCTACTTAAAATACCTACAGGACAGATTTGTGTCATTTTTGTTTCCAGCGTTGCTATGGATACAATGTTTTAAAATGGCCGTACTGTATTACAATAGTCTTGTATGAAAACATGTTTTACGTAAATTTTTAATATGTTTTTGTAATCAAATCAAATTTTGAGTATCCTATCTTCTTCCCGGTAGTCTAAGCAATAATTCGACAAAGTTTTATCGCAGTCGGTATAGGAATGCATAAAGGACAGACAGACAGACAGACATTAATTTATATATATATAGATTAGGCATTAAAAGAGATCACAAGGATGCCGTCACCGTCATCTCTTTTAGCTAAGTGGTGAATCAATCATTATCAGCCTGTATCCGTCCACTGTTGAACGTAAGCCTCCCGCATGAGTCTCCATCCTCTTCGATCCTCCGCCTTCCGCATCCAGGTCACTCCCGCTATTCTTCTTATGTTGTCAGTCCATCTTGCAGGGGGTCGGCCAATGCTTCGTTTGCCAGTTCTTGGGCGCCATTCCAATACTTTTTTTTCCCCATCGACCGTCGTCTCTTCGACAGATTTGTCCTTGCCCATTGCCACTTGAGTGTGCCTATTAGTTTTAAGACATTGCGGAATTTTCGCTTTAAAAATGGTGAATTCATAAATTGATACAAAACTATATTTGGTAATATGTTTATTTTAAAGCATTCTTATATGCATATATGCAAGGAGAAGGGGGGTATTAAATAGTACATAATATTATTTGTTACGTAACTCGTTGCCAATAAGTGTTTTGTGTTGTTTGTCATAATGGCAGCACTCGGTGCAGAGGTCGAAACTATCGTCAATGCGCGAGACTCTTTTTTACCGGCATTTCATTGTTTTTTTTTTAACAATTTTACTAAGAACAAATACGTCGCTTGTCGTTTTGTTTTTAGGAATTATTCAACATCTATTTATAATAAACCTGTGTCAACACAGACGTTTGACAATATCAAAATTTATGATCAATCACGATTTCACGGTATAAAAACAATGATTGTACTAGCATTATTGAACAAGCCTTGTCCGGGTTTGATGTAAATTAACAGTCTATTTAAAATAGTAGATTTTTTTTAATTTGTACAAGAATGCCTGTCAGAATTTTATATGAAAATATAATATCAAAACACACACACATTTTACTGTGTTATAGTATTATATATCGATAAACTATTTAAATAAGTTTCTAACACTTCTTTTAGCACGTGCTTAAGGTTTATACTGAACTAGATAAAGAACGTTTCATAAGGATCACAAAGATACAGTCAGCGTAAAGACCAATATAAAATATTTTATCTTCCTAAACATGTAATAAATGTAATCGATCAATTTTCATAAAAAATCTAAAAACATTGTGTATCGATCATTAACTCAAAGCCAAGTAGAACATTATACTTCTGGATTAGAGTTTATGGTATCAATACTAAGAATAAAAAAATAATACAATTTAATTTCTCATGTTTGCAATGATGACTTACTCATTAATTTGTTTATGATTGGTTTTCGCATTAATTTGCACCTTTACCAATTAATCGTGCAGCAGGTTTATGGAGCAACGTAAGTGATATGCAATAACGTACAAAGTAAAATATTCCTGTGTAAAAATATTTGGAATATTTGTTTGAATATTGAGTTTGAATTTGATATTATTCTTCAAGGACTGGAACTGGACAGAAGGTAAATAAATATTACTTTTTATTCTAAAAGAGCACGATGCCCTCCTATGAGTATCTCCCCAACCCAGACACAAATACGAACACAACACACGTTTCCCGCATGCAGCGTCCAGCCTCCCTGGCTGAGCGTCATAGAGTGCACTGGTCTTGACCGGGTGTGCTCTCCTGCATGCGTTTACATAAAAAAAACTTGTAGGATACACAAAGAAAATACCCTTTTAATGTCCTAATATTACCATACTGAAAAACTATATAGTTCTATAAATGTTATGCAGTTTACTCACGTTATTTTATTTAAAGTTGCTTCTTTCTTTGAGCCCCAAGCTGTCAGTAGGAAGCGAATATCATTTACTGTAGTGATAAATAAACTAAATATCTGTATATGTATAATCTGATGGTGAATAAAGGTCTTTCACAGTTATTAAGCGTCATATTGTTAGTTAATGTGACATATAGAGATATTCTATATAACTCTCGGCATGTCGTTCTGTTGGAATTTTCATTAATATTGACAAAGCGTTATAAGGATCATTATGATTTATATCACGGCTCCCCGCTTTCGCTCGCTATTCGCGAGGATTCCAGCCTCTGGGCAGAAGTTACTGTTGTTATTATCTCGGTTATCTTATCACCCCTAGGTGCGTTCTCTTACGCACCCCTTCTGACGGACTCGCGCATCCCCGCGGGGTAAAGTCGCCATGAATGTTCATATATAATAATACACCGCGGTGGGCCCAGACACCGCGACTAGACGGCAGACACTAGACTGTACACATGTCGACAATAGGCAGACTCCGGGGAGCATTCCGAATAGAGAGTAAATACAGCCAGAAATATCCGACTCTCCGGATGCCCCAAGGTGAAACACTGTATATACATGTTTTTTTTTGTGAAGCGTTTATTTGTGTCTCTCGGTCACTTCTAAAAACGCCGTCATGGCATACATGTACAATGTACATGTGTGACTTGTAACATGTTAGTCATCTACGATGCAATCGCATATAGGATTTGTGATATTTTATACTATGATGTTAGTTCAATTTTTTAATACTGATGTGTATTCAAAAAATTATATGTATTATGAACTGTATTATTTCAAAAATCTGCCCCAATAAGTAGGTATTTAAATATTTATGTATACATATTGCAGTAAATATTTTTTTTATTACTTAAATAGTCAGGAATCATGCTAAATATTCTGAAATATAGTAATCATTGAGGCATCGAAAAAAAATACCTTAACAACTGATATTTTGAATTCAGAATATTTTTAATTTTAAGCTTTTTATTGTGGAAGGGATGGTTGAGGGTAGAAACTGTAGAGGGCGCCTTAGACGGGAATATTTGCAGCAAGTGTTCGAGGACATGAGTTGTAGCTCTTACGCTGAGCTGAATAGGACTGCAGATGATCGAGAGGAGTGGAGATCGAGATGAAATATTTTGTTGCTGCAAACCAATCGACCGGATTGATACTACGAAGAAGACTCTGACGAGGTGAAAAAATTAAACTAAAAATGTAAGCTGATAAAATTAAAAAACAAAAAAAAAATTCACAACTGTTGTGATGCGTTTTTCTCAGTATTAAAACATATTAAAAAAAAATTGACGAAAAACAAAAATTTTGTTTTTTTTTTTTAATTCAATGATTTTAAACTTATATGCTGGTCTATATACGTACATGTATAATGTAAGAATTTATATTTTATCTAATTCAATATGTATGCGTCCAACAGGCTACTACTATACTTTTCAACCTGTTAAGATCAATTTTTAATCACATATTATATAAATGGTGTGAGTGAGATCAACGATGGTATTTTATAAAGTGATCCCTTGCGTATGGCATGTTTTATCTCTAGAGCAGATTCTCTCGGGGGATCTCAGAATAGCCGGACTATGGCATGTGTAAGGGCGGACCAGGAGCCGAGCTGTCACTCCACATTTGGATTCCCCAGTCTCAGTCATACAAACGGAAGATCATTCATTCTTCACGCTCCGTTTGCTTATGTACCTGATATTTACATACCGAAGGACAAATTTATGATTTGATGTTTGTCTACTTGGTCTACTGAGCATTGTGTGAAGGGTATTTATAGACGAGTAAATATCAATGTTTAGGAGCGTGGTCCTGTTTATCACCCAGCGACCGTCGAGTCGTCTTTTAGGACAAAATGGTACAACGACAAGAGCATTTCAGATTTTCGCAAAAAAAAAAACGATTAACAAATCATCTATAAATATACTATCATCGCCACTAAAAGTATATAGTTTGACATCAGCATGATGTAGTCCTTGCTGACTGTTACCGAAAACCTCGATATACAAACTTTCGTCTCTTATTTCAAGTCGCTTGTCGTGCATTTGGGTGCGCCGCGTTGTCATTTTGGACGGTTCCGCTAACGGATGTGTAAGTTAAAATATCACCGCTCGTGGCGCTAGCGAAAGCCGAGACAGCGCGGAGATCGCTAGTCGGTCCCCACCCTTTAGCGAGACAAGGTTGCATTGCGGCCGCGCGGCATGTCATCGCGCGTGGTCGGAAACTTGTTAGGTTTTTAACGTAAATATAATTAATGTGCTTCTAAAAGAAAGTGTTTGTTTGCTGACCTGCTCCTCATCCTGCCCTCACGCGACGTAATAACTCCCCTCTTTGAGAGAGGAGGATGTTATGTTTTATTTCAAGTTTATTTAAAATGTCTGAAAGTGTTCCATCTTCCTACGGATGAGACATTGACTACATAAATAAAAAAAACAATTATATACCTATATGTTCAATATTCAATATAATTATTGATAGCCAAAAATTCAATGATGCGTATTGTAAAACGTTGTTTTATTAAATATTAAATCAATTATATTTTAAAATGGCCGTATTGAAAAAAGGGAAGAATATAAAATTATGTTTCTAAGCTTGTCTGTAAAAAAAATGTAGACCCAGCTTATTAAGTACATAAACTTTTAATGGTATTATAATATCATGTCTGACATTGTCCCATAAAACAGATACGCCAAAAAATAATAATCAAACTTTGCCTTAACAGATATCACATTACCAATTTATTTATTTTCCCTTTAGAACAAAATCAAGTCTGGAGCCGCGAAGTTGATCCTTTGTGTTTTTTAGTAGTTTAGTTTTTTTTATGCCGCAATGTCAGACAAAGATGGCGCTAGAATAATATAATATTTTACAGAGACTATAAACAAACAACACTGTAAGTTACGTTAAAGGCATTTTTTTAGATATCCTTTATATTAACTTCATCCCCAATTTCGTTTGATTTTTTACTTGGAATTGACAATTAACATATTTTTTCGTCATCAAATTGATATGAAAGTTTACACATCGATTTGATACCGATAACAATGCATTATTACATTTGGGATCAATTGTAATACTTATCTCAGTAGTAAATATTACATTTACAGTGCACTTTGTTAATTATTACTGATTTAATAATGTGATTTTTTCTTTTTCGTATTTGTGTTTTGAATGGAAAGCTGAAAAATCATCATCCTATCTTTAGAATTGTTTATCGTAAACATAATATCATTAAAACCACTGTCATATATATCCGTCAACTGCCAGTTCCCTTGGCTCATCCAAATTCGCCACACACCAAGATGTTGAGTTCTACACACGAACAAACAACTGTGAAGTTTTAATATAGAAATATACTAGAAACATTCCACTCCTTCTACAGAATACACCCGTAAAAGAGGTTGATACTTTTAAATTCTCGGCAAGGTAAAATCTACAAAACTGTTGTAAGGCCAGCTATGCTCTTCGGATCGGAGTGTTGGACCCCGCTGAAACGTTACTTGGATAGGATTCATGTGGCAGAGATAAAACTGCTGAGGTGGGAGGGCGGTGTGACTAGAGTGAACATTTCGGGTGGCCCTATATCTGAAAAGATAAGGGAAAACCACCTAAGATGGTATAAGCATGTGACACAGAGAGATGAGGACCACATGGTGAAGAAATCCCTCAACATACCCACGCTGAGAGGATGACTTGGAAGACCACAGGCAACCTGGACTACAACTGTAGACAAGGATCTGAAAACTCTGGGCGTGACCGAGAATGCAACGCAGGACAGACAGACATGGCGAATGTGCACAAGGAGAGCCGACCCCAGATGATGGGAAATGGCGAGGATTAAGAGAGAGAGACTAACGCCTATGAGAAATATGTCCGGTTTTAAACAAATATTATTTGCTAGGCAGATAAAAGGTAGCACGTCTTATATGGTGGGAACATTGTATTTTTATAAGATTATATGATTTATATGTGTCGTGGAATTATATATACTTAACGGTTTTAACTGTCATTGAAATAATAAAAAAATAGACTTAGAATGTTATTTTGATTCTGTCTTTACACACGACAATTCAAAGCTTGCTTTGTCAACAAATCAAATTATTATAACAACGTTTCGAATTAAAAATTAGAGTCTTGTCTTTTTGCTGATACGAAGAAAAATTCTTATAAATTCTACAAAAGCTATTGATTTAACAAGTAAATGTGAAAACAAAGGAACCCATACAAAATAAATTATAAAGAGCAGAGAGTACTTCAATTGAATAACTCGCTATAATAACAATCGAATTTTCTATTGTATTGTTTCTAACGAAGTGATCTTCATTTTTTTAAAAGATGATTCAATTAATAAAAAAAGTATTGTATAATAGTTATGTTTTGACAGTAAAAAAGCTGTTATAATTTATGATTATTTAGAAATTAAGATATTATTATAAATACATATATACTATACATAAATTCATAAATAGAGATAAAATAAACATAATAAACAGAATATAAGCATATATTCTAAATATTAATGATAAAAAATCACCTACGAAAGCAAACGTAACCGTTCATATTAAAATTAAATAGATATTTTAAGTTAATGCTAAGAATATAAAAAATAAACATCTATAACTTATTAGTAGTAAGTAACAATGAGAATAAAAAGTGTGTAACTCTATGCCAAGTACATACTGCGCATGTTTTCTGCATGTCAGAGAAATGCGCAAGCCGTAAAATTTGTGCAATAAATAACTAATCGTCAAGGGTTTGCTTTACAGAAAGCGAAACCAGGTACAGTTAAAAAAACCACCATGCGATAATATTTATAAATTGAATTGCTATTATAAAAAAAATAAACATATTTTTCATATAAAATATTGTTTGTGTACATTTTGAGCCGAGTTGATATGAAATTTCACAAGATCTTTCAGATGAAAAATGATTACGTAATAGTTTCATGTGTGGCTTTTCTAACCGGCGGGGAAAATTTGTCTTTCTTACTGAGAGACGCTAAACTAATTTATTACCCCGAGGTAAATATTATCTCTGGCGTCAAGTTCGCACAATTTATTAAGAAAACTATTAAGCTTATGTTTTACCTAAATATGATAAGACTAAGTTATAGTATTTCATAACGCCGCGTTGGGATGCTGAATTATTAATATTCGGGTCAAAGAAAAAATATTGTTTTTAATTGAAAAAAAAAACTTATTTTAATTATTTATTTTTTACGTTCGTGCTTTTAATCAGCAGTTAATATAAAAGTCTTTAGATGCTGAGGTAATATATTTTTAATGGTTTTAATAGAAAAAGTTAATTGTATGGACTGGGTCAATTAATTAAAAAATATTAATTAACATCCCTTTTAACATTGTAATATTGCTTTAAAAAGTGGAATAATTAATGTCCATCAAAGTTTTTTACAATTTAATATGAAATATCAAAGGCAAACTCTCCCTAGTTAGAAAATATCATTATCATAAATTCCAGATTAATGCAAACAATTGTAGTAGACATGTCTTTTTTTTTTAACCAAACAGGGTGATTAACTCAACGATTTAATTTCCTGGAGAGACACGTCACGAACAATGAGGTTCTCAGCATAATCAAGGAAGATAGGCAACTACTAAGAACCATCTCAGAGAGGCGAGCCCGATGGATCGGTCACATCATGCGCCACGATGGTCTTCTTCACGACATTGTGGAAGGGATGATTGAGGATAGAAACTGTAGAGGGCGCCCTAGACGGAAGTATTTGCAGCAAGTGTTCGAGGACAAGAATTGTAGCTCTTACGCTGAAATAAAGATGATTGTAGAGGATCGAGAAGATTGGAGATCAAGATGTAAGTTTTGTTGCTGTAAACCAATCCACCGTATTGATACTACGAAGAAGAACTCAACGATTCATTATGTCGGAAAACACCGGAATATAGACGAAAGCTTAAAGTCTGAAAATTATACGAATTTTGAGTTTTTTACTTTAACGTCGGAACCTTAGGATACGATGCTGACTAGGAACAAGACAAAGGGCGTATGAGCTGAGTGGTGGCCGTATGCACCGAATTGGAAGTAAAAATAACATAAAGAAGGGAGATATAACAAAATAATATTTTTAAATGTTATTTATAAATTGATAAACAAACTCCATAATGTTAGACCTATTTATCTTGGAATACTTCTTTGTATTTTACACATAAAAACTTAAGGATTTATTATCATATTTTATTATGTCTAGACGCCTAAGAAGCAATCAAAAATGTACTCATAAGGTGTAACATTTTGGAATAATAATATTATTATTTTATACCGAAATGTGAAAATAATAACATTTCGCTGCGAATAAATCTATGATATTTTATATTTTGCTGATCAGTCAAGAGTTAAAGATAGGATAATACTATATAACCAAGAACATATTTTTTATTTCATAACTTACATACCTGTATGTTGGAATTTTTTACGTGTGAAAAATATTTGAATATTAAAACGAGTCTTATTGAACACATATTCATTTTATAAATATGTATACTTTTATTGTGATACATTTAAACAATAATCAGAAATGTCACATAGCAATATAAAGATAAAAATCTGACTTATTAAAACAACAATAAAATCCTTTATCATTAACAATATATTGGTTTCGCATATCTTCAGAAAACATACTAAAATACTAGTTTGTATTCTACGTAGCGGTTCAGAGTTACAGTTCTAAGAAAGTATGAGTTTTATTAAGTACTGTTTCTTGATAGACGTTGTACGCAATTTTCCACCCTAAATCGACGGCCCGGAAAATTACAAGGCGAGTAATGTATTGCTCTAACTACACAACTACACCAACTTACAACTCGTAATGAACTTGAAAACTGTTGCCAAACTAGCAACTTTGCTGATGTCAATTTAAAATTATTTTCGCAAACGCTTTTTGCCTAGGTTTTTAAATTATTTATAATATGTTACTAGCGAGCGAATTGCTAAGTTAAAAGTAATTTTGTACAAACTTAATGGTAATTGCTTCGGGCGTATTGCCTAGTATCACTAAGGGTGTATTGATTGAAGTGTCCACAGCATCCTTAGACATCACGTATCTGTTAGTGATATGAGTTTATACAGGTATAATATTATGCCGAAGCAAAATGATGAAAACAAAGATTTAATTATGAAATATAAGGGATTTACAGTTATTTGCTATTACTGATTACATCAAATTTAGCCTAGCTAATCCCTATGGTAAATGATAAATTCACGGAAAATGTTAAAATTACAAATATGTAGTTTAGGTTAGGTAAGGTTGATTTACCCTTTGTTCTGTTAGGTTTTGAGTGACGACAGCATATCAAAAAGTTTTTTTTCTTTCCGTATCAATTCCATAGGTCGAATATAAAATGGATAAGCCCTGATAATTGGTCTGTCCAACTTATGACTGGGCATGGTGCTTTTAATGACAGACTGTATTCATTTAATTTAGTTTCAAACCGTAGTTGCCCCTGTGGCGCCCTTTTCCAGACCTCAGAGCACCTTCTCTGAGACTGTCAGTTCCTCTTGTTAGAAAGAGGAGTCCTTTTCGATGCAGTTCGAGGGAATCGCCTCGGCCCTATCGGGCATGCAGACTTTGTGGCCACAAAAGTCACCACAAATTGCTACAACTCAGTTTTATCCTTTGCAAATGTCCATGCCTTGTTCCAAAACAACTCCGAACCCGATGGTCCGTTTGGGAACATTTTTACGTCATGTTCTTCATATAAATATCGATTATTGGTTATGTAAAACGATGATAAATAAATTTAAAAAAATAGTACATAGGTAATAATAGTTTATCTTTGGCAAACGTGCTTTCAGCTACGCGGCACCAATGGCCTGGAACTCGCTGCGGGAAACTATAAGAGAACTTAAAGCGGAGGCATCCTCCTTCAGAGGCAGACTCAAGTCCCATCTTTTTACTCAGAGAGGCAAAGAAGCGCTTTTGGAATGACCATTCGGTCATAAAAAAGCGCTATACAAATACTGATAAAATTAGATTGACAAACGTATTTTAAATTGAATAACAATTACTGATAGAAATAAGAGAGCGATTTATTATTGTAAATAATCACAAAGAAATGATTTTGAAATTGAGTTGTAATGAAGAAGTAGACAATCATAGCAAATAAATCGTTACGAGTACATACCGAGAATTTTAATCAATACAGAAGCGTCTTACTCGTTAATGCGAGATAAAATTCTTATTGAGTTTGATTCGAGTAATAAATCATTTCAAATTACAAATATATCAAATGAAATAGTTTCGAGTTAAAACTTTTTAGTCTGTGTTCAAGATAACGAATTAATAAATGAAAGCCGTTACATTGTATCAGACATAAAGCGTTCACCTAATAATCGTTTAAAATTCTGAGAAGCAGAAGGTACAAACATTAATATTTCATTAAGAATAGTTGTGTGGATTGGCCGAGCGTCTACCGGCGATAGTTGATAGTCTATAATAGCAGTACCAGTTTTAGGGGGTGGCGAAGTGGGTCGGTGCCCCAGGGCGTCGAATAAGCTAAGGGCGCCGAGGGCAACCGGTCTTGATTTTTTTCATTTAAACACTGTGTTGGCTCTTTTTTGTGTACGTTTATATTACGATTACAATGTATGGAACTATGTAGTGACTTTATTGTTTTTAAGATTAAATTTAATCTTTCTGTAAGATATTCAATTTACATCAATATATATATAATTGATTTGAGTAACTGTTGTAAATTTTATGTAACTTATTAATGAGGGTAAGACCTGATATTGTGGCTTTTAGGTTAGGCCGTGTGTGGCGAATTTCTTTTGACCAATATTTCGACCGCCATTGCAGGGGTATTCTTCAGCATTGACAAGACCTCTGCAATGGCTGTCGAAATTTTGGTTAAAAGAAATTCGCCACACACGGCTAAACCCAAAAGCTACAATATCAAATCTGGCCGTGAAAACCTAAGAAGTTAGGGTAAGACCTATTTACGAGTCGAGATAGAAACTCAAAAATTAATGCTTGTGGGTAGCAGAATGCTTTGATTCCAAACTTATGTAAACGGAAAAAATATATTTAATTACCGACCGCTGGCCTATAATGTAGCTCCGATAGTTTCATCGAACATGCGAGCTTTTGGAAGAAAGCCCGCCTTGAATGTAGAAGCGAAGCGCTTACAATCGGCATGTTGTTATTCCGAACGGCGAGACGTTCTCTTCGTGAAACAATTCTGCGTGGGCTTAAGGGGATTTGGCGAAAACATCAAAACATAGACGAATTTTACGGCTGTAATACTTGAGAGCTCTCACCCCACAGGGGCGATGAATACATTATAATACTGTTAAACATGACGGCATCGCCTATAGTCATTTTATAAGCCGCCGATTACTTGACTTGAAGATTACGGGCGCAAGACCTTTAGAAAGGTATTGAGCGATAATTAAATAAACTGAAAAGTCAATAGCGGTACAAAAATACTGTGTAATTCAATTTATGATAGTATTATATTTAGGCCTGTATTTCTTTGTTCAGTAATTAATTCAAGATTTTGACAGTAAGTTAAATCATTTGGCAGTAAATAAATTTAATCGGCAGCAGACTAAATAAATTGGCAGCATCCATTGTCTCAGTATGAATGAGGTCAGTTATAAAATGAAAATGGTAGTACTATAAATATTTAATATTGGTAATAACTAATGTAAAATGAATGAATAATTAACTCATAAAATGGAAACCTTACCTAACTTAGCTTTTATTAATTATTTCCAGCAATTTTATTTTCTACTGCCGATCGATAATTTTCTATTACCAAATGGTTCCTTTTTACTTACCTTTTAAGGGATTTATTACTAACCGTTTATTAAATAAATAATGCCCATTAATTGAATTAAATATTTGCCTTATTTTCATAGCATATCAACTATATATATATACTATTATATGATGAGTACAAAGCTCCCGTGGCTAGGACCTTTTCATTCTAAAAAGCGACTCAATCCAATCACTACATAGTACGATAAACGTAGATTTGTTTGAAATTAGTAATAATTATTATCAATTTATTAAATCACCTCTTCATGTATATTTTTTACTATTGTTTACCATCCACTTATATGTGTATTATATATTAATCAAAATGTTTAATTAACAAAACGAACGAACAAACGAATATATATTTAGTAATAAAACATATCATAACTCGTATACTTTTATAGATTTACGTTTTTTGTATTTTGTGTTAAAAATATATAATATTATAATAAATTTGCATTTAATTTTTTTAACTATACGCGTGTGTATAGTTACTATGTTGTGTTTACAATATATTTATTTAGTAAAGAGAGATTTAACTCGAGAACTCTGAACAAAAACCCTTTAAGCCGGCCATAAATATATGTCAATTTAAAAAAAAATGCAAAGTTCATTATTTTCTGTAATGCGATGTATCTTCTTGTTTAAGGTGTCAATTTGAAATGAATTATACCATATACTGTGTTGCGATCACTTAGGACGATCGTGGTATCGCTCGTCCTGACCGCGAGCAACTATGTTAGTCAGCTGCTCGCGGTCCATGTCTAGTCGGTGACGGCTCTAGTGTCGACTCACCTGTAACAAAGAGAGAAAATAATGGTCAAATTATGCAGTCAAATGTACCGGGCGAGTTACTAATAAGACGCAGGCTCGTTTACGCGGATTCTTTATGCAAATGCGATGAGAATTAAAACGTCTGACTCGCTGCTTGAGATTTTTTCAGAAGATATAAAAACATGTGATAAATTTGGTTATTTTTTTACAACAGTTTTGCTTTTGATCAACGTATAAGGTAGATTTTTTTTTTTAAATATTTGCAATTCCTTTCTGTTATTTTTTATGTGTTGTATAATATTGCTTAAAAATAATGTTTTGCTTACTAATAAAATGAGAATTGAAGAAATAAACTGTTGTGAAAATAAAGCATTCTTGTAAGATATGTACAATTATTTTACTTTTTTTAAGCATGATCACGTTGAGCAACCACTAAGTAAATCGTTACATTAAATAAATGTAACCATGTTTTTGTGCAATTTACGCACTATATTAATTATTCATTTGTAAATAATGACGAGAGTGACTATTTACAAGAGAATGATATTAAACCACGATCCCATATAAATTAATATAATTTGCTCACTGTGAACCACATGAAAACACGGTTAAATATTGTATAAAGGGATCGTAACTTAAATGCTTAAAATAAAAATGTCTACTTATTGTTGCTATACACTTTCGTATATAGTCACAAATGTGTTGTATCTACTTATTTTGAACTTCAAATGAAAAAAAAAACTAAATACGTCTTTAATCTAACATCCAATTAAGCTCACCGGTAGATTAAAAGCATCATTATACATTGCAGCCTAATTTTTTCTACAATTACAAACTATAAATTTACTCCTCTCGTGACACTCGCATAAACCAGCAGCCATCGCGAGATTTTCTCATAGGCTGTCTCTTAGTCTTCTGCTAGTCTTCCAATACAGCCAGGATTACGCGGCGGTTTACGCAAATTTATGACGTCTAGGGGAGGTTTAGGACTTACAGTAGTGGAGCGTCCTCGCGACCTTCAGTCACAGAAGACAAATTCCCACACCTACCTATCAACACTTACCTATATGAATATTTATAATATATGTGTATCCGTGACATTATTTTTTATGTAAGTTTAGTACATAGGGATTTACATGAGGTGCTATTTTTACGTAAGCTTGTGGAAGATACACATGGAGACGACATGTTATATCTCACAAAAAATTATATTAATATATAATAAAATAATAATTCTTTTTTACATATCCGTTTCATATACTTTGCATGGGGTCACCACAAATGGATGCAAATTTGTTTTATCGGTTGCTAATATCGATGTCTTGTCCCATGATGTTTCTGCACCCAAAGGGCCACTTGGGAACACGTAAGGTTCCCGAAGACCTCCAAGACAAAAGCTTGAGGACATGATAAGACAGTAGCTGTAGTAAACGAGGCATATTTATAATAATTTGTTTATTGTATTTGAAAGAGAATGAATGATTAGCCAGAATCTTCCAAATCATGGATTGCTTAGTTCTAAGGAGCAGCTAAACCCAACCCACGACAAGCGCTTAGCAACAGAAGGTAGCCCATCTATGTTTAGATGCGTGTCTAATGTTGCTTGACTTCAGTGATCAAAAGAGGACAACACAAACAATGTGACCTTGTTATTAATACGTAAAGCATAAAATAGTTTAATAACTTAAAAGACATAAAAGTGGATTATGGTCGACAACTCAATGCTGAAGATTGAATTATTATTTTTCTTTTTACTACTAAGTAGTCCTATAATAATATTAACTTGGTTCATCCATCTTATATATATATATATTCCTGTGTAAAGTCGACCTTAAATGTGGTCAGTTATCACAAGCCTCTTCACATTAATATTATCCATTCACGCTTGATGGCCAAAGAACAGCAGAATACGTCGAAGACATACTCTTACGCCGTCTTTCACATATCTAAGTCCTCAATCATGGATTCTTTCGTGCGTTTTACAGCCCATTTTTTTTAGTATTGTCATCAAGTGCGACATCTCGAATTCAAAATTTAAATAAATATTATATATTGTTACAGTGAGTCGAACAAGGAACTTCTTACATCGTAAGTAAGCGCAAAGTTAACTATTTATTCCCAGCTACTTTGCTTCGGCGTCCTGATGACCTCCAGCCGACGAAGACGGATTCTTTCCCATTCCACCAGCTTTCCTACTCCATATACATTTTTTTCCGAGACAGGGTGTGTACTTTTATTTACGTGGATCTAGTGAATTTGCAGCAACTTAAGGTCAAAATGAAAAAAATCACAATTCAATTTATGAACGTCGGAATGGCGGACGGGATTTAATAGACTACTAACAATGGCGCACTTTCAACTTTTCTGAACAGTAGTAAAATAAAATATGTGCCTCTCTTTATTTAACACATTTTTCTCTCGTTTGCTGCGTAACTTCCAAACTTCAAACTGTTTATGAGGAGCAAATTTACAGTTTTTTTTCATGTTACAACTTATTTGTAGCATTTAATATAAATTATATTACTTTTATTGCTACATTTTTGAATACGCAAATGTAAAAGTTGTACAATTTTGTAACGAAAAACATACAATAAGAGACTATTCTAATTAAGTCAAACATCAATAGTTTTACCTTTGTTTAAATCTGATTTAAAATTGGTAGATTTGATCGCATGAACCATGTTTTTTCTCAATGAGAAATCTAACTAAAAAAATGACATATTATTACTACATGTTACGTCTCTTGGTCTTCAATATGCTCATACTCATATATTAGAGCGTTCAATAATCCATCTAATTGCATTAAATATTTAGTCAAAGTATCTTTCAATAACTAAATATAAGTTTCAAAAGAAAAGTGATTTAAATACAGGACATTACAAATAACAAAATATTTATTATATCGTAGTTGTGAATAGTCAATTGCCGTTATTTGATATTTACAAGAGGTCTAAGAATATTTTGTTATGATCATGGCGTTTTGGAATTTAATGGCGCACTCTTGCGACCTCAAACCGAGGAAGGCTTTTCTCTATCACTCCCTACTCACCACCTTTCTCCTCACCGCCCAACTAGACACAATCGAATTGAAAGTTTTCCCGTGTGGGTGAGCAATAAGCCTTTAAAGTCCTGACGCCAGCTGCGGCTAGAAGATCCCAATTTTCTTCACATTCCGCTTTTCCTGAATAGTCTTATTTAAGCATTGGCGTGAAGACTAAAAAATACAACAATACTTTTCAAAATATTGTCAAGACATCAAAGTTTTAACATTATCAAATTCGTAGCATCTTCTAAAAAATCCATTTTTTTTATGCAAACACAAGAAACGCCGACAGATATTTGCCATTTCAAAGGAAGGTTAATCGCTGTATGTCGAATGCAGATCTGCACAACGTTATCAGACTAGAACCACGTTATTTTTACTAGACTTGTGAATGGGTGATTTTTACATGACGACTTATTAATAGGCTGTACATGGAATTTTAAGTTTGAGGGTATTTATTCACATCAACCGGGTGTATTCACAGCGCTTATTAATTGATTACAAAACATTTTTATTTTACGCTTTGCTGGGGATCTAACCCACGGATCTCTGGCTTAGTAATACAGCACTTTAAGACATATAAAATACCGCCAAATTAAATAGCTTTAAGTACGTATTTATGGATGCGGAAAGAGGAGGATCGAAGAGAATGGAGACTTACGTTCAACAGTGAGACCTACGTTCAACAGTGAACGAACACAGGCTGATGATGAAGTATATATTTCATATATTTAAAGATATATATATATATATATATATATATATATATATATATATAAATATATATATATAAGATTAATTGTATTCCAAAACATGATATCTTTGAATAAATTATCATAAGTTAAAGTTCTATTATAAGATAAGTTATCTTCAAAACACGCAAAATGAGTACGTTTTCAACTTAAACAGCCACTTAAAAAAATCTTCTACGCCAATGTCTCGACAGAAAACTTCTCAAACGCGATTGTGTGACATTCTTACCAGAGCAGCTTCCCATAGCCGTAACTAAACCCCCCTCGTCCCGTCCCAAAGGCAAAATCCACAACTCTAGTTGTTAAATAAATTGCCGGCGATACAATTTTATTGCTCTTCGGGCAACTTCTTTCGGTTTGTTGTTGCCAATGCTGGATTGTATCGTGAATTCAGAGGTCTGCGAAGATGACAAATTAGTTTGCCACTTCACAAAAGGACTTCATCTCATTTATTATATCAACGAGAACGTTTTTATTTTCTTGAGCGTCTGGAATCATTTTAACATTTTGAGACCTCAAAAAAAAACTTTTTATGACAAAGTCAAAAAACTAACACAACGAATATTTATAATGTAACTATAATAACGTCAACGACAATATCACAGTGCGAGTGTTTCTCGTTAGATTACCTTAATATTTATATTATATTAAATAAGTTTTATTAATATTTAGTTATGCAACGTTGGACGCGAATTTGGATAATGACATCAGCATGATGTAGCCCTTGCTGACTGGTACCGAAAACCTCGATATACAATCTTTCCTCTCTTATTTCTGTTCGTTTGTCATACATTTGTGTCCGCCATATTGGGACTAGTTATATAGACCGCCGTATGTGGCGCCGGTGCGACAGCCCATTACGCCAGTCGTGCCCCGCTCGTCGGCGAGAGCAGATTGTATTGTGGCTCGGCCGAATGCTAGGTCGAGCCATAAATTTGTAAAGTTTTATCGTAAATATATGTCAATGTGCTTCTGTGTTATCAATCTGCTCCTAATTCAGCCATCACGCGACCGAATAACAACCTTTTGAGAGAGAGGAGGATGTTAATAGGTGGATTACCGTTAAACCATTGGACTAGTAAATTTATGACTGGTCACGGCAATTTTAAGGCTAAACTCTTAATGTTTAGCCTCGGTGATAGTCCAGACTGCCCATGTGGTAGCTCCTTGCAGGACGCTGAACACGTTCTGTGGCATTACCCAATATTAGATTTAAGTAGGGAAAGGCTCTTTAGCCTTATCCAACAGAAGCCTGGACCGGTTGGATATGTCGACCTCATCGCTACGGAGTCCAACTACCATGCCTTTTCTGTATACGCGGTGACCTTCGGCGAAGAAGTCAAAAAGTCCAAATTTTAACGTCTGAAATACGAACTTTTACACCCACGTTTGGTGTTGTTCACCAAAGCACGTTACTTGTATAACGAGAAAGTACTCAATGAAAAAAATGCCTTGGTAAGTGCTCCCAAGGAGCGTAGATACAAGATTGATTACCGTGTGTCAGTTGCAACAAGCCGCCCCTTAGAACTAATTGATAGAGGCCACAAAAGCGTCAGGCTAATCTGATCTTCTAAAAAATCACTATAAAAAATTATCGTATACTACAGCTGCTGTCTCAACAAGTCTCCGGTGTTCTGCGTTGGGGGTTGTCGGGAACCATAAATATATTCAGATGGACCTTCAGATGTAGAAATATCTTGAGATAAGGCATGAGTAAAGAAAACCGACAAAACAGAGTTAAGGAAAATTGTGGTGACCATATGTTCCAGATATGGAATGGATGATAGAAGATAGTAGAAACTGTTGTAAAAATAATCGTAGTTCATTCATATACAGTTTTTGTAATCACAAAAGAAGTAGAAAAAAAAATGCTCTTTTATTTATTTTAATTTTATTATTTCATCATATTCTCATATTGTAGATTATATTCAGTAGAGTTATATGGTATAGTAATCGTTATTTCTAAGTTATTTTATTGAACTACATGAAATACGATTACAATAAATGATTATCCTCTGACTGCCACATTGAGGTGCTGAAAAACAATTTTCTTTATAGTATCATGTTAAGAGAAAATAATTAAGGCATTTGAATAATTTTAAATTTGAGCTTTGATGTGGCAAACAGTTTAGAATACACGTTTTTGTTGTTATAAATAAATAGCTCCTTCACAAAGCAGCCTTTGTTTTTCGCTTCGTATGTTAAATTGGCAACTTCTCGTCTAGTCTGTGCGTGCAGCCAGCCCTCCTCTCGGAGGGGCCTCTCGTTAAAGGGAAAACTTGCGAAACGAACAAAGTTCGCAGACCAAGCAATATAATGGACCGAAAAGGGATATTAAGCCAAATTGAAGATCAGAGAGCAACACATAAAAGAGAATTTAATATAATTTATAAAGATAACATATAAGAGCAGAAAACGTATTATAACTATTCGCGATGTTAACATATTATTATGATTATTAATCTTCTTAATTAGAAAACATAAACTACTATATTATATATATTTAGTATTATGAAACAATTTATATTTAAAGTTCATTTAACGCAATTCACAGATATTATAGTAGTCTAATATAGGCGTAAAGACATTTAAAAATATATATTTCTTTTACTTAGTTTCAAAAATATAATTTTACCGAATTATGTTAATAATGTATTATGTACCTACTCGTTTATGAGTATATCAATTAAAAATGAGATATTTAACATGAATAATATAAACCCTTTCGTTACGGCTCGGTGGAATATAAATTAAACTGTCAATACGGCGTGAATTTTTCAAACCATTTTTTTAAATTTAAAACAAGTATTTAAAGCATAAATGTACTTATCTGACCTATTTTCATATATCACATTGGTTCTTTATTTAATAATATTTTTAATAATAATTGAAGACAAGAAGGCAAGAAGCTGTTAACTGCATTAAAACATTTAATGAAAAATGTAATTTCATTAATTGGATAAAGAATTTAAAGATTACCTACAATTAACTGCAAAATATTTTTCATGTGTTATTATTGTAGTATACATATTTTGGCTTCGGGTCTTGAATTAATAATGTATTTAAATAATTGATCGATAATGCCTCACAAAGTAGCACGACAAAATAATTAAATTTGAGAATTGATTAATAATTGAAAACTTAAAGTATTCGAGACATAAATTTAAAGTAGGTAGGAATAACAGGAAAAAAGTATAATACTTCATCCATACTCGTTAATAGTAATTACCGGTAGGTATGTTTAAAAGCAACGCTAACACTTTGTCCATCTATAGTTAATTTATTATTACTAAACTATACATATACTATACATAAAATTCTTTTTCAACGCGTCAATCTGGCGAACTGCGCCTAGACGACTTGCGTTGAAACTAGTATCATTGTTATCATCGTACGATAGATCATTTTAAAACCACTCGGGTCTCGAACCAAACTATAGACTGAATGGATGAAAACGACAAGTTCCGACTCGGACTTTATAACCAATCATTTACCTGTTTACTGATGGATAATTTTTACCTTCTTGATATTGTCTCAAGAACATTATTATATTAATTTTTAATTTTTATTAGAATATTATTTTATTATTTCAATATTCTAATCTACCGTTATTTTTGTGCTTGGATTGACGCGTTGAAAAAAAAAAAAGAATTTTATGTATAGTATATGTATATTTAAGTAATAATAATATTGTAATATAGTCAATGATCTATAAAAGTAGATTAGAATATTGAAATAATAAAATAATATTCTAATAAAAATTTAAAAAATTAATATAATAATGTCTCCTTGAGACAATATCAAGAAGGTAAAAATTATCCATCAGTAACACAGGTAAATGATTGGTTATAAAGTCCGAGTCGGAACTATAAGTAGTCGTTTCTCATCATTCAGTCCATAGTTTGGTTCGAGACCCGAGTGGTACTTACTAAAATAAATAGACTGCCGGAAAGTAATAATATTAAGCTTGTGAATAAATGAAGACTGATAGAATAATAATAAAAATATACATACGTTGAATATATACTATAGCGACATCTATCGTACGATGATAACAATGATATAAATACTAGTTTCAACGCAAGCCAGTCTTGGCGCAGTTCGCCGAGCGGTATGAATACCTGGGCATAGTTGGTTTCAAGGTCCGCGGTTCGCATCCCGCTCGCCGTTATTTTGTGCTTGGATTGACGCGTTGAAAAAAGAATTTTATGTATAGTATATGTATATTTAAGTAATAATAATATTGTAATATAGTCAATGATCTATAAAAGTAGATTAGAATATTGAAATAATAAAATAATATTCTAATAAAAATTAAAAAATTAATATAGTTAATTTATTACTAAGCGAGTATTAAATATCACATATAAATGACGATAAAAGCGCTACGATGATACGTTTTCATTATTGTCTTAAGTGAAGTGTTTTGATATACTTAAGTCCCGCTACAGTTTATCCAGGTTATGGGATTCTGGAGGATGGATCCTGCTCTCGCCATCTGTGATAATGAAGTCCTCGACTGGTCCATTGTTTGCCGGCAGTTACTCGGTAACGGATCACCGCACTTTGCCCAGAAGGACGATCCTCGACACTGCTAAGGGGAGAACCCGGGCGGTTAAGCGTCCTACATATTTTACAACGCATATATAATAATAGAACTCTCCAGAACTAATGAACGAAATCACTGCAGAGTACCTACTTGGGAACGTATAACGATAAATTAGATCGTTTTATGTGCAGGGTTAATGCTGGGTTGATTAAATTAATAAGTATATATATATATAGTAGTTAACTCATTATTACAGTAGACATTTTAACGTGATAAGCGGCGAATTAAAAAAATAACATACGACAATCTGAACTGGTGCAAGACTAACAATTTGAGACAAAGTACGTGTACGCTAGTTATACTGAAATAAGTAAGGCACTCAGCGACAAGATGTAGTGCAATGGTAAGCGTCGTAGAATCCACAGATTAAATTTCAGAATCACTATCACCCCATCTGTCGGTATTCTCTTACATGTGTTTACATAAAACAAAGATCAAGAAGGCGTTGCAGTAAAGTTCACGTGGGAAGAATGTGTTCTGAAAAGAGTGGTAACCATAGCAAAATTTATCATCGGAATTTCAGGAAGACCATATAAAACATGGCATGGCAGCTGGACATCTGTGTCGTAAGAACAGTCTGCGAGTAATAAGAGAAAGAAGATAAATAATAAGATACACGAGTATCACTATAGAAGTCGATTATGAGACAAAATATTTCGAGGCTAGTTTAAGGATTCTGAGAAGACAAAATTTAGGTGTGCATTACAAGTTAACATAAGCTAACAAATTTAAGCAAGTAGGTGTTTTGTTAAAAATGTAAATAAAGGTTACTTTGTATAATTGTTTAAATACTGGCATCACATTCTCAAAGGTGAGTAGATAACTAGTTCAATGGGTCTCAGGTTACGTAATTTGTATCCCCTGAGAGAGTTAACGAAACAATAAATTTACGACTGGATACGAAGACAACGGCAAACGAACCTCTCTAAATCGTAGAGCTTACAATCTGGACTCCGAAAACCTGAGGCAATTCCGATTTTACCGCCAATAAATAGTGGCGTGTCGTCACACGTTGTGTAAGTCGAATGTATCTATAAATTATGCATTTGGAGAATTTATCCTTTACACTCTTCTGATTCCAAAATTTAAGAAAAAAACAAAAGAGTTCGAAGTAATCTTATACATCGATTCTCTTAAAAATTTGATTAGTTTATGGCTCTATGCATTTACGAGTACAGAATACAGATAATATGTAAAAGCGTACAAAATAGTTAATTTATTAATTGCTTATTTATTACATTATTAAAGATATAATATATAAGTGATTCATTATAAAAAAACAGAAATCAAAAAAGATTGACGAGTGGTATCTACATATACATAGCAATATGAGTGAAACAGAAGATATGGCAGCCGTGTAGCCTAAGAAAAAGAATAAGAGTGAAACATGAACATTGGAAGAAGAAAAAAAACATGAAAAAAGGTCGAGATGTGTCATTTAGAAATTATAATTTTAAATTAATTTTAATTAAAAAATTAAAAATATTTATATGAATTTTTTAATTTTTATTAGAATATTATTTTATTATTTCAATATTCTAATCTACTTTTATAATTTTAAATTATTTTTTATTAAAAAATTAAAAATATTTAGTTTTGATTCACATTTATTTTATCTGATTACATGTTTCGGCCTTCCTGGAGACCATCTTCAATAAATATTTTAAATTTATTATTTTTTAATTAAAATTAATTTACAATTATAATTATTCAGTTTCACCAAGTATTGTCAGTTGATAACCTTAATGTTATATCATTTAGAAATGTCATTGCAGTTGAATTGAGTTGGGTATGTGAAAATCGAGATGTTAATTGGCGTAGAAACAAGACTACGAGAACGAATATACCTATATGGAACATAGAGATTAAATAATTCAAGAATCTTAGCGAAGTAAATATTATCATTTGAATTGGAAACATTCTTAACAATTGATTTAGTCGCCCCAAATGTTGAATGGGTGACCAGACAGCATGGACATACCAAGGACGGATATGATGACCTTGGAGAACACCTGTAATCTTTTTCAGGCTTCTCCCTCGCGATGTGTGGCGACAAATTGATTCAGGTGCGTCAAAGGTCGGGTGGGCGGCAGGTGGTGGGCTGTTGGGAGGGCGGCCAGACTCATAAACTGGCCAAGGACGCCGCCCACCCCCTGCGTTGCCCACCGGGGACCGACGCCACCTTTGTTCACGGCAAATTAATGGCTAATGATGTATATCAATAAACCACACACACACACATACAACGTGCAAATGACAAACGCTAATCGAAAAAGCCTGCGCCGAGATCGAATCCAGACTATTTTTTTCAATGAAGAGACTAATTGGATACATTCGTTAATGATCTTCATAAAATAAAGGCAAAACAAAGACATACTATAAGTATATACGTTAAGAAAAAGTATAGAACTCTACGAGTTAATATAAAACATTTTATAATTAAGAAAAATAAAGTTACGTAACAACAAAAACAAAAAATAACAAGTAATAATAGTAGAGTAATTAATTACCTTAAATAAAATATAAGCAGCTGAACTTTATTTATTTGTTGGTTTGTATTATGTTTCATAAAATAGTATAAAATTAAATGAATATAATCGCACTGTCTTCATATCAAGAATTAATAATGTTTAATATTTACTAAGTAACAAATTAAAATAATTAAAATTTGAATTTAAATGAATAGTAGTAAACATGTTTTTCATACCTCTCATGTGCTTACTAAGTAATTAATAATGATATTGTTTGTATACACCTGAATAAGCTACGTTTATCTTTTATAAGCTTTCTAAATTAAAAACTGCTAAATAAATAAAGCACTTGGATAAATGTTGATATTTCCATAAAATAAATAATATAATTTCGAATAAACTTATTTCATTCAATTTCACGATATGAAAAGCTTTTCGATAGCACTTTCAGACTGTTTAACAATATGATAAGAATACACGAGTAGACCACCTGAGGCAATTTTACGTAAGAAAGGGTTCTGTATCCTACTTTTATGTGCTGCCAAGATACGTTTTTATATTATTTAACCTTTGATCGTGATTACTTTTTGGGCCGATCTTTATTTTCTACTCCCAAGAGGATGAACTAATCTGAAGATAAGGCAGAAGAGGCTTCTACCTTTACTGAGAATTATCGAGGGATTACAATAGAAATGCTTTACAGAGGTCAATCTGAAGATTACCTACTTGAATATAGATTATAAATAACATTTATACTTTCAATTTTGACTTATTTTTTCGGATGTTGCCATGTAATTACAGTATTATCCCCGTGTTCCAATATAAAGTCGCTTATGTAAGATTTTAACTTTTGCATTGTTCAGTTGCGGATTATGAACATTATTGATGTTACATCACTGCCTGAAAAGGCTGAAAATTTCGAATATTTCAAAATTAAAAATAAGAAATCATTCTAAAAATAGCTACTCTATTGTATCTCCCTATACACGTTTTACATATATTAAATTTGGCACACATTATGTTATATTTACAAATTGATTTCTATGATTGCGCTATACCTGCGAAATGTGTATATGGAGGCATATTTTAATTTAAAAAAAATATATAAATTATCTACAGTGTTTGATCTAGGGACTACACATATTTTATTTGTAATATCATCATCATCATCAGCCTGTGTCCGTCCACTGTTGAACGTAGGCCTCCCGCATGAGTCTCCATCCTCTTCGATCCTCCGCCTTCCGCATCCAGGTCACTCCCGCTATTCTTCTTATATCGTCAGTCCATCTTGTAGGGGGTCGGCCAATGCTTCGTTTGCCAGTTCTTGGGCGCCATTCCAATACTTTTCTTCCCCATCGACCGTCGTCTCTTCGACAGATATGACCTGCCCATTGCCACTTGAGTGTGCCTATTCGTTGGGTAGCATCCACTACTTGAGTTCTTCTGCGTATTTCCTCGTTTCGGATTCTATCTTTTAGCGACACTCCGAGCATGGATCTCTCCATAGCACGCTGGGTGACTTTTATTTTATGGGTAAGACTTGCTGTCAGATTCCACGTCTCTGCGCCATAATTGGTTAAACGCCTTAGTTTTAAGGCATTGCGGAATTTTCGCTTTAAAAATGTACTTTAGTTTTCCAAATGCTGCCCATCCCAGTTGTATGCGCCTGTCGATTTCTTTTGAGAAGTTATTTCGCCCTAGTTGTATTACTTGTCCCAGATAGGTATAGTCGTTTACAACCTCTATTTCTGTTCCTCCAATGGAAATAGGATCAAAGGTCTGTGAAATATGACTATTAATCATGGCTTTTGTTTTATCCATGTTCATTTTCAGACCAATATTTGTAACATATGAAAGTCTAAATAATGGTCGCAAACAATGTAAATTTAAAAAACGAATTTTAAAGATCTCGTATAATATTCACATTTGTACGCTGAAATATAAATATTTAAAATAACTCCGAAAAAAAATAATCAATAATAACATGAGTCTGTAAACGTATACTTACAATGCTGTATTATTTGATATAATATCAACCCTGACAGTAAAATTATAGAATTCACTATGTAAATATTTACAGAGACAATGACAAACACCAAGTTACATATGTTTCCATTTAATAATCTGTGTCAACCTCCACGTTAATCCCAAACCTGAGCCTAAAAGCCTACAATTTGAATAGTAAATATTCCGTTTATTAATTCAATTTAGTTTACAATTTAAGCCTTAGTTCCCAAAAACCTTTTAAACTGTTTTTCATCTACTTCAATATACCTGTATATATGTATATATAAATCCTTAATTTATAATTCGTTCTTTATATTTTTAAATTGATTTCAGGAATATTTAAAAAAAAACCAAAATGTTTTGTTCCATTAAAGTCTAAGATTCATTAAAATGTTGTTCTTTGCTAATTAAAAGGCAAAGCATCGTTAGTTTTTTTCGATAATAAATCCTGAAAATACAAAGTCTGCCGTTTGATTTGTTTTCTTTACGTTTTTTTTACCTGCGTAATTTCTAACGAGGTGTATAGATAGACTCACCAATACGTATATATACTTTTTGAGACAGCTAGCAATAATAAGGGTAATATTTTAAAATCAGTTTAAATGTCTCGAATTGTTATATAACAACAATACACGTACTTGCAATTGAGAAAAGTAAAAAGAAATAGTATAATTCCACAATGCCTTGATGATAATTAATTTGTCAATTGTTGTAACGTAAAGTATAAGACAGTTTCGAAAATTACAAATAATAAATAGACGAATATTTGAAATTAACAATTGTGTTCTTGGTATTTCGTGGACCTTTTAGTTTTTATATAAAAACGTATGTCTAGTAAAATCAAGTTTAGACGTAAATTGCAAGCGACACAGAAATACATATTTCTATAATCATCAAGTAGAATTGTATAAAAATAATTTCACAAAGAAAATTTATTGTATTATGAAAACATTGCATACAATATTAGGCACTAACGTTTGGGTTCTTTTTCTTTTAGTGATTTAATTACACAGTTGTATTTTACTCAGGTAACCTATTTTTATTGTGTACGTAGATGCTGTCTAACACAAATATTATGTGAAACACAAATGTACAAATATGCTCCATTACATTGCTAAGCATCACACTTGTACTTTATGTAAGTACCTGAAAGCTACATTGCACATGTACATTATGTACGTATGTAACATTACATTGCTCTGTGCCGCCTTCATATGGCTTGTCTTATGTTCCTAATTCACCACAAGCCGAGGAACGTCTTCTGTTTAATTCAGAGGCGGAATTGTACAAAGATATTAAAATGAAACATTTATATCATTAAAAATTAAGATTAAGCTTATAAGCTTTTTAATAATATAATAAACTGTAAATTTACCGTTCGTTAGGGTTATTCGCAATTATATCAAACTAAATGAAGGCAGTTTTCGTTAAAGGGTTACAGTTATTTAGAAGTTTGTATGAGTTTACATATTTTTATTCAGAAAAGTTCAAAATATAAAAAAAAAACTCACGTATAATATTCGAGTATATCTGCCTTTAAGGGACATTTGTTGTTGTTTCCGTAGTAGGACCTAGCCCCTGGACATGACCAGGGGTGGAATATATGGAGGTTCCTTAACAGACTTCGGACCGGAGTATTCAAGACGAGGACACAAGTGAATGCCTGGCGGTTATACAGCGGACCGACTGAATGTGACTGCGGCGCGGACCAGACCCTGTCACACCTTCTGGAGTGTGCGCTGTGTCCGAATAGCTGCACCCAGGAAGACCTGATGATAGCCGAGAGTAACGCCATCGACGTCGCCCACTTCTGGGCAGACAGGATCTGATCCTGTTGTTTCCGACACGATTATATATAGGGACATTCAAAATGATATTTGATAGGAGGAGATGAGTTTAGTAGAGGAGAGAGGCAGCTTTTCTATACAGTCGGTCAAGAGACGAAAGTGGACCTGGCTATGACACCTTTTGCCAGACGCCACGGGAGTGCATTAAAAACCGCCGCATTTTAAATTATCAGAACCTATATAATTTAAAGCTCCGCAAGCAACTTGTCAAAACATTTCACAGTCATACAGAAGAATTCTCGGAATTTTCTGGAGAGACCACGTCATGAACAATGAGGTTCCTAGGATAATCAAGGAAGATAGGCACCTAGTAAGAACCATCTCAGAGAGGCGAGCCCGATGGATCGGTCACATCATGCGCCACGATGGTCTTCTTCACGACATTGTGGAGGGGATGGTTGAGGATAGAAACTGTAGAGGGCACCCTAGACGGGAGTATTTGCAGCAAGTGTTCGAGGACATGAAATGTAGCTCTTATGCTGAGCTACAGAGGGTTGCAGAGGATTGAGACGAGTGGAGATCAAGATGTAAAATTTTGTTGCTGCAAGCCAATCCACCGGATTGATACTACGAAGAAGAACCAATACATAAAATGTAATCGGCGGACTTCTGGGAAGCAGTGCTGAGACTACAATATACAACAGTTGCTGAGAATATGGAATGATAATGCTTAAGTTGCTGAATCTTCATGGGTTATAGGATACAGAATCTTGTAAGTTTCTTAATGGTACTCCAATCTTCATTCAGTGTGCATCATTTTTTTACAGCATAGAGAGTCTACGTCTTTTGTAAGCCACCGTTGCAGACTTTATAGTCTAGACTGGGCCCATTAGCGTCACATGGAAGTCAGCTGTGGACGGCGGGAAGGCATCCAGCCAGTACTCGGCACACACAAGTATGCAGCCAGACTGGGTGGGCGGGGTTCAGAGGAGGAGCCAGGGGGTGGGCCCGCCCCTCCCGCCCACCTGACGATTTTCCTCGAGCATCCGAGACAAAGGAAAATTACTATGCAAAAAATAATCGAGTTTCAGCGTTGTTTATTATTGCGTTAATCTTAGCGGACGGAATCAAGTTTTTGCCGTGTAATTATTTTTATTTTTTGCGATGTTTAGTCGGTCTTGGCAAACGTGATTATCGCGTTTCAGTATAAAGGTCGGGAAAATGACTACGTTTTGGGTAGATAGTATTTTTACGATTTCAGGTACTAATTAAGATGTACCTAACTGGGCCAAATAAAACAACTAGGACGAAATAACTTCTCAAAAGAAATCGACAGGCGTATACAACTGTGATGGGCAGCATTTGGAAAACTAAAATACATTTTTAAATGTCTTAAAACAAAGGTGTTTAACCAATGCATCCTCCCAGTATTAACTTATGGCGCAGAGACGTGGAATCTAACAGCAAGTCTTACCCATAAAATAAAGGTCACCCAGCGTGCTATGTATAGATCCATGCATGGAGTGTCGCTAAAATATAGAATCCGAAACGAGGATATCCGCAGAAGAACTCAAGTTGGGGAGGCTACCCAAGGAATAGGCTCACTCAAGTGGCAATAGGCAGGACATATCTGTCGAAGACGACGGTCGGTGGGGAAGAAAAGTATGTGGCGCCTAAGAACTTGTAAACGAAGCATTGGCCGACCCCATGCAAGGTGGACTGACGACATAAGGTGAATAGCGGGAGTGACCTGGATGCGGAAGGCGGAGGATCGAAGAGGATTGGGATTTATGCGGTAGGCTTACGTTCAACAGTGGACGGATACAGGCTGATGATGATGATGAGGTACTAATTTATTCAAATATGTACACGTTGTCAAAATGTAATGCCAACAACCTACTGGTATTAATAAAGTTCTTTCTTTATTTATATTATGTATATTTAGAATTTAATATATATCTGTTAGTATAATTTAAATTATTTATATAAAAATAGTTTTTTACAATTCAATTCAGATTTTATTTTCATAATTGATATGATTACCACTAGTAATTACCGATAGAACAATCGTACTCGTATATAAATACTTCTATCATATTTTGAATATTATTTAATATACGTGTATGTTGTTATTATTTTTGTTTTTATTATTAACAATATGAGTAATTGAAGGATACGCTGTCTTAGAAAACATTTGAATATTAATGCTTGGGTGAAATTTAGATTAAAATACGGCATGTTTCACGTTATTTTACACAATAAAACCTCACGTTAGATATTTCATATATAACTTTCAAGATATATTTAAGATATATTGAATACAAGATTAAAAAATGGAATTATAACATGATACTCATGTTAGTCAAAATATAAAATTTTCCACTTAAAATCGTCACAAAACACAACATTATTGGAATCTGTCTGAATAGATTAGGCAGCCATCTTGTAAGACGATCAAGAAACCTACTAAGAATATTTTCAAATATGTACTCCGGACGGAAATTCAAATTTCTTTATTTCAGATCTCAGAATACATTCTGGAATGGCTTTTTTATGACGCTGCAATTTCACAGTGATTTCTTAAACGGCTGTAAATCATAAGCCGGTGTGGCGATCCACAAACATCAAAGACAAGAAAAGGACATTACTAGCCGTAATTAACACGAATTAATGTTAAAAATTCATATATTATTAGTAACAGCGGGTCATTGCTTAAAAATGACATATTGTCAATTATGAAATGAAAAAATGATAAATATATTGTAATAAATATGAGTTTTTCATAATTAAGCTAAGAAAACACTTAGACAATTTATGTCAAAAACTCTTTAAATTTCGTAAGCTGCCTTAGTCAGCGAACGTGGGCATTAAAGTAGAAACGTAAATAAATGTAAAATACTTGCAATTTTTCTTATACGAAACTATATTTTTACCCATTGGTAGTTTTCTTTTTTCAGGATGATTTTCAGTAGACTCAAAAACTTCTTTGATACGAATTGTAATCTGCAGTAATATTATAACTTATAATCAATGAAGTGACATATTAAGGTAAATTCTATAAATGAATCGGTGATCCTACAGCTAGTAACTAGTATAAATATAATAATTATTTAACAATATCTTCAATACTATTTTTTGATTATTGTATTTCAAGCATTTCACTTAGCATATTTTTTAATATCATTCACTCAAAGTGGACAAAGTTTAACTGTGGTTACTGCGTAAATAGCAAATAATGAAAAGGAAGCTGTAGTTAATGCTCTCCTGCGGCATCTGAAGTATACCGTAGGACAGCATTATACTCGTATTAATAAAACGTAATAGGTTCAAAATTATTTTTGTATTGGAAAAGTGAAAGCAAAAAAAAATAAATACAACACTTTTTATAGAGAGCTCATTGTTTTAATAGAAAAATTAAGATAATACTGAAGAAATCAATATTGCTAATGTTTTATAAAACACGCTGTATTCTACAATATACAGATTCTGATGTAAAGTATTTAGTTGCTGACATAGTGTTTTGAAGTTCCCTTCTTGTCGAAGCCTTTTAAAGTAATTTTCTCGATATTCGAGCGCTATTTTCTCCGTTAATAAGCAATTCTATCAAGCTTAAGTTTGGAGATGTTTTTTTCGTCACAGCCAGCAATATGGCAGATACGTGACTAAAATGTGTCTGGTATCGGTCTAGGGAGGATGGCGAGAGCCCCCGGGACGAGGAGGGGGATCGGGAAAGAGAATGGACCAAGAAGGAGAAATTCAGGCAGATTGAATGTAGGTAGCGGTGGGAAAAATCTTTTCGCCTTGAGAAGCACTCGAGGCCCTGAGATATAGGCCCTCCCTTGGGGCAGCAAATAAAATATTCTGGAGCAGACAAGACATTTCATTTGTAAGCTGTTTTAAAGAAGTCTACACTGTGAATGTAATTTTTATTTATTAAAAGGATGGCCGATACAAAGTAAAATGAAGTAATAATCATAATTATTTGTTTCGCTGAGTGATATCGATTGCTTGAAATTTCTTAAGTTTTTTATATCTATTTTAGATTTGTTGTTAAATTAGTTATTAATTTCAGTTACTTTATAAATATAATCATTGTGTTTCGTTATTATTTATTTTATAACGTAATAAACCAAAATTTGTAGTAATTTTTTGATTTGATAAATTTTTTTAGCATCATTTATAATTTTATACAATACATATGATATTATTATAAAATGAATGCGTTTTTTAACATTTTATTTAAAATTTATTGCAAACAAATATTTGCAGATTTTATTTTGACTGTTTATTTTATTTAGTAATATTAATATTTTTAATTAAGAACTTTACAAAAAACGTATTTAAAAGAAATTAATTATTCCTTCATTTAGAATATAGAAACGAATAACGTAATAAATATACTATTATACTCTATATATTTAACGATTTGAATTAAATTACATGAATATTGATTTACAATCGCTGAAAGTAATTAAAAGCTATTACTTATTTAGGGCAAGCATGAAAAACATTAAGAATTCTACAAATATAGATTATTTTCATATAAAGTAAGGGATTATGCTATTTTTTATATTATATAAAAATATAATGCTCATGATATAAAACTTTATATTCTTAAGGAAATTTTTAAATGAGATTTTTTGTCGCATACACAAAAAATGATATCAATATCTCCTTTAAAAATATTTAGTCCTCCGTAAACACTGTAGACTGTAAAATGCGACATCCCTCAAGTAGAGAGCGAGGGTTCAGGTGGGAGTCCCAAGGACGGAATATTCAGTTAGAGGTCGCCCGCATAAAGCCTCTTCCCTCCCCCGGATTAGGCCGAGCTCAGTAATCAGTTTTTGACGCGTTTCGCATTGAAAATTTGGCCGCGTCTGCTTCAATTTCGCGGAGAAGATATCTTGAGAATCTCAGCCCAGTTGGGTGAGTGCTGACGACATTTTCAATCGCCTGAACAGGCTATGTAAAAGTAATTAAGAACCTGAAAACTAATCAGGTAGCTTCTGATACAGAAGGGAATTTTTTCTTACGAAAACTGGAGGCACACAAAGTCATCAAAACTGAAGAAGACCCCTGCAATGGTGGTGGAAATATCAGATAGAAGAATTTCGCCACACACGGCTAAACCCAAAAGCCACAATATTAAACCTGGCCGTGAAAACCTAAGAAGTTATGAAAACCGGAGGGTTCGTTTTTTTAATAACACGATATAACTTAGATCTGCAATACTATGTGTAAGTGTATAATACTCGTAACTACGTGTATACCTTATTTTATCCATATCTGGATCATATGGTAAACACTAATGACTGCTAGACTGTTGTGTATTTTACCATGCCTTGTCACTAAATAGCTCTGCACCTAGAGGTCTACCTGAGAATGTATAGTTCCCGACGGCCACCAGCCTGGGCACTGGCAGCTAATATTATATAGTTGCAAATACTCTAACTAAGCGTACCTAATCAATGATCGTCGATCAATTATTGAAATTACATTTATAGATTCTCTTCCCGTAAGAAACTGATAGGCGTATACAACTGAGACGGGCAGCATTTGGAAAGCTACATTTTCATCATGTATATATATTTCTTTAATAAGAAATATGATTAACACTTAAATAATATATTCACTATTTATACAACGATATCAATTCAATATAAATAATAATAATAATATTTAAATGATTATTTATAATATATTTGAATAGATTTTGAGAATACACTTTATTAATTACTTTTATTTTTTAAATAAAAATTAACTTTCACATAAAAAGTGTCACAATCTTACGTAGAATCTATGTTTTCCGCTAATTTCACCCACTTTAGTCTGAAAAAGTATCTTGTTTCAAGTGAAAATAAATATTGTGAATATTTTTTTTCGAGATTGAATTATCGTTTATTTACAGGTACGTTTTATGTATCAAAGTAGAAGAGATTGTTCTTTAGAAAGATTTTTCTTGGAAAATAATGACGAATGATATTTTTAAATGTGAGTAAACTGAAATGTGTTCGTATTTTTTAATGTAAATGTTTCAAAAACGTTATTTTTATAACGTATACTTTTACAAAAAATAAATTTAATTTAAAACTTTTTACGAAAAATAAACGTAAAGGTTAGCTGTATTTTTAGAATACACTTTTTTTTCATTTATTTCAAATATTAAATAGTTAAGCCGCTTTTTAATGTCTTACTCGTCATATGGAATTAAAGGTTTCTTCAGTTCTTTACATGCATAAACGTACTATACACGTGAAGAAATCAAGAAAATCCATATTTAAAACAAAGTAATTATCTATTTAATAGATGTATATTTTTTAGTCTTCTTCGTAGTATCAATCCGGTGGATTGGTTTGCAGCAACAGAATCCTGCATCTCGATCTCCATTCCTCTCGGTCCTCCGCAACCCTCTTCAGCTCAGCATAAGAGCTACAACTCATGTCCTCGAACACTTGCTGCAAATATTCCCGTCTAGCGCGCCCTCTACAGTTTCTACCCTCAACCATCCCTTCCAAAATGTCGTAAAGAAGATCATGGCGCATGATGTGACCAATCCATCGGGCTGGCCTCTCTGAGATGGTTCTTATTAGGTGCCTATCTTCCTTGATTATCCTGAGAACCTCATTGTTCGTGACGTGGTCTCTTTTAAAGTAGATTATAGCATATGAAATGATAATCAAAAGGTTTTTTTTAAATGAATTTACAAAAATAATGTTTTTTTTTTATTACAAAAATTGTATTTTTTGGAAGTAAAATTTAAATTAAATATTTTCACATAAATGATTATAGAACGTTTCAAAAAGTAGTTTGTAATTGTAAATAGTAGCCGGTTTTTCTGTGTGACATAGATAGCCTAGTTTTGCATTGTATTGACGAGTTGTGTCATCGCTAGGTTGAAGTGTACCTACATAATGTGGTACGTATTATGTACCTAGTAACTATGATAATGTGGATCTGGTTTTTGCACAGGGCAAGCTGCATTTAGGGTCACCAGATGTTCTTCGCAAAATATTCAAAGAATAGCGAAAAACAAACAAATCGAAATATGTTTACATGTATATTTTTAACAGCTATCATGTCCTACCAAAGATGTTTCTGATACTATAAACTGGGTAATAACCGTGATTATATACTAAGAAGAGAAGATTCCCACAAGAGAACATAGACAATAAATACCTCTTTCTCGAACCTTTCATCTATTGTCATCACGCAAGTAGCTATAATTTACGCCAAATATTGGACTGAATGTACAAAAATATAAAGAAAAAAATGCACAAGGCTAGACTATGCGAGGGACAATAAAAACATAGCAGTATAATTAATTTTAGCCACGTACACCGCGCGAGTGATCCCGACGATAGTCCTCGAAGTAGTTCAATTGCAATGGACCGTGTGGACTAAGCGGCTACTAAGAAAGATCCTAACAAAAAACTACGTAAATTACCAAGCGAGGACACAATATTATCATGAATGGTGCGTTAAAGTTAGGCTATTAACAGGTTTTTAAGAGCAGTTTGCTTCAAATTATGTGGTACGGTATTTGTCTAGATAAGGATAGAGGTTTTTTATTTGGTGATCCTGCGTTAGATTGTCAATTATGAATCATATTTTATCTTCTTCGTGTCAAGGACGTCAAATTGTTCCGGTTCAATATCTGCACATCCCAATTTTATTTCTTGGGATGTGCAGCTAGTCGGGCTCATGGGGTAGAATCGTAGGTGTGAGGCGGTCTGCAGCTCTCCACAGTCACACAACACTGATTCTTTTTCCCTGCCGAAGCGCTCCCTATCGCTCGAGTTTATCATCCGTTTCACCGAATTTGGATCTTAGTCTGTTGGAATGCTTTCTTTTGGGCTTATGAAATCTACAAATGCGATTTGCTGAGCTGAAGTCTCCCAGTTTCAGGGCCGGATGAGAGAGCTTGTGTGGGTCTCAGAAAGAGTTATTGATCAAGAGTAGTGTGATTAGCTGAAGTGTTTAGCTCCGGAGGAAGGAGGATGCATGGTGACTCTGTAGTCTCCCCAGCAACAGTCGTCAGGAATGAGGTCAGCCTATGTTGGTGACTAGCGACTGGTCGGCAGGCGGCAGGCAGCGATAGGCCACGAGTGCTGGTACTAGCTGGAGTGTTGCACGCCTGTACAGTAGACTACGAGGCGCATGCACATTAGACAGAGATACTCAAGGCAAAAGCCGCCATGTTAATATGTACGCGCATCGATGAGCAACCGTGAAGTCATACATTCTACGATGTAATTTTAAACACATGCAATAATACTGACGTAACGTATTGATAGAAAATGTCACTGGTTTTAAAAAAGTATAAAACTATAAATAAATAAAAGCGTCAGATTAATCACTTTATTGAATATGTTTTGATTACAGAAGTTGTCATCAAACGCCTAGGTTTTTACATGTTAATTGTAATGTTGTACAGTCACCCTCCTATAAGGCACTTATTTTTTATTTGTTACGTATTTTTTTCTACAGTGTTTGAGGTGATTTTTCGTAAACAGTCCCTTTTATGTAGTTATTTTGAGTTAAGCCGCCTCTTAGGACTACAATGTCCAAGCCTTGGACTAATAATCCGACCTCATGAAAACGTCATAGGAGTTGACTGAGTAAATATTCGGATGCGTGGGAGATGATGAGATGAAGGAGAAATACAGTCGTTCTAGAGACGAAGTTAACACGACTAGAACATGCTTTCCGGATGCCGAAGGTCATTTTAAACTTAAGTTGATATAGACTTCCGAGCTCTGGTATATACGAATACAAAATGTGTTTTGCGGAGTTGCGGAAGGCAGAGGTGAAATGGGATGAGGCGTGGATCATAGCGACTGACAGCACTTTAGGGAGCAATTCGTGACGAGCATATGCTCCAGCTAAGGAGCGAATATAAAATATGGTGATGAGACATATTTTACAATTAGACAGGGATTTTTACTTAAGTTTTACTTCTTAACGGATTTATACGTTAAGTTTTGTGCTTTATATGTTAAGATATATTTATGGCAATTTGTAGTAGCCATATGAAATGGTTTGGAAGGTTATTGGGTTTATTTTGAATTTAATATGATGAAATGAATAAATAATTTATCTTAGATCGAAACAATCAAGGCTTCAAATGCTATATTTAAAGTGGTTTATGTGTGGCTAGATGTGGAATACAGTTTGGCAAGCTCAGAGGTAGAACAATCGCCGGAGCGTATAACAATGGAGACGTCTGTTGGGCAACGTGATGGAAAACTCAGGCACGTGAAGGCACACGGGCGAGGTGCAGGCAGCTGGTTCAGTCTAGGTAGACGTCAGCGATGGCCTCGCTTGATTTTTAAAATGAAAATGCATGAAAGATAACAAAACTTCGCAGTGAGCAGTGGGTTTATTATCAGGCCTATTAAAAAAATACTAAATCTCTATAAAGTATCTGTAAACATTAATGACATTTTAAAATCAAAATATTTACACGATTAATTAATAATTGAATTAATTATTGTGTACAGAAAGTCTTGAAACGTAAATGGTTTTAGTGAAGATTACGTTGAATGAATCGAGAAATGTGTTATGGATCATGCTAATTTTTCTTAGTGTATAGCAGGCGTTACACTTGAAACATAAGTACTTTAGACAAAAACATGAATTGTAAGCTAGCAGTGATCTCCAGGTGTTGGATTGTGATAGCCATGTGCTTAAAAATTGGGATCCAATATAGAGTAGAGATAAGCAATAAATAAGCAGTGTATAAGGAGAAAGACATACAACAAGTTAGAGAGATATGACATTACTAAAACTAATGACGTCAGCGAGGAAAGTCGAGTTCCAGACGCATAAAGTGCGGTTATCTTAACGGCTTTTCCGATCAGCCCGCCCTCTTCTCACCCTGGTAACCTTGAGAAGATAATCTCGTCCAACCCTCCCTGGTGGCAGCGAGAGGCGGCGAGACGGTTGGCCTGATGCTATCAGATGCCCAGCAGGCGCAAGGTCGAGGGATAAGAGAAACATCGCAATATACTCGCGGTTTCACGATATTTTATAATCCGATAAAGATAAAATCATATGACTAAGCCAGAAATGGGTCAAATTAAACTTCTTTTACGACATCATAATTTAACGGCATTAAAAGCTGACTTTAAGTGCTCTAATTAAGTTAAATCATAACGCATAGTGTAAGTTTTATTTCGTTTCACTTAAAATATATGTTTTAACAGTCAATCTTGTTTTTGTATTCGTAACATAACTGAAACATATGGCCATCACGAATTTTCGATACTCAGTTCTGTCATTTGCCATTTTATATCCCTTGTTCAACGACATCGAATATTTTAGGGATTTGAACAGACGACAGTTAAAATACCAAGAAGATTTGATCCACATGCATGGTTTGGAAGATTTGTTTAAAAAGTTGTTTTAATGATATTGGTCTGATGCTCATAAAGCCTGTACTATTTTGATCTAAGGGATTGCTCATCACAACATATCATACAAATGTTGGACTTCAGAAGTAATTTTGCCAGATGTAGTGGAAAAATCACAGAACAAAACCCAGGAAAAAAACGACCCTTCTTACTTCTAAAAATTAGATAGTGAGTAAAAAAGTAAGCAAAAAACGCCCCTTTTGCCTTAGTAAAAAAAAATAGCGCTCGTTCTTTGAATCGTACCCGATTTATGCCGTTTAAGATTCCCCCCTACCGTCAACATCGGTAGTCGTGATATATCGTTTTACTACTTCCTTAGAATAGTTTTTTATGCATCATCTGATAGCTAAAGGATACATGAACCAATGTTATATATGAAAATAAACCAGATAAGTACACTTATGCTACAAATACTAGTTTTATAATTGACAGTATAATTTGTATTCCACCGAGCCGTAATGAAAGGGTTAAGCGAAAAACAAACATCCATATTTACAAAACATAAACGTCATTTTTTGCATCCAAAAATTGAGCGAAAATGAAACATATTTCCATGCGGGCGACCTTATTTGCGCATTTTTTTAGAGAAAACATGTTTGCTGAAAGAGCATACCAAAGATGGTGGAATGAATTTTAAAATTACTTATTCTTATCGGCGTATATCATCAGTGATATTTTAAATTTGCGTGTAAGATGATTATATTTTTATGTGAAAATCAATGGGTTTTGGGTTGGTATTGGTGTACTTATTGAGCACAAGGCTTTTGGCGCGTTTGAGTATCTGATCGATGGCTAAGTCTTGGGTTTCGCAGACGATTCCCTCTACAGTTGATAACCTTCGTCGCTAATCCCATAAGTCTCCGTAACTGCGCGGATCGTGTGCGGCTGTAGCCTAATGACTATCTGATATCACCGAGCAGCGGGAATTAGCTGAAAGTTCCTAGACGGTGCTAAATACAGATTTAACGCGCCATTTATTGCTTCGTGAAGTATTGGCTCACTTTATGCGAACATGTTTACGACAGTTTGGAAAATACGATAAAACCAAATGTAAAAAAAACATACTCGTATATGATTGGGATTTTTATACGTAAGCACACACAGAAGAATACCGAATGGTGGTGAAGAGATCTCATCTCTATATTCTATGACGAGTACCATTTTACAGATTAATGTATATGGAATGTTGTTTCACCAAAGTTATACGTTCGGAATCGTATTTATCCGTATTTTACAGGAATTCCCAATGGATGGATGGTGTTTATGGGACAGACATTATATTCTTACTGCCTGTAACCTATTTTAATTAAAAGACTATGACTGGTATTTTACGGCTGAGGTATCAAATTAACACCAACCATATTTAGTCACTTTTCTATATTCAATCTAAAAGATAAACCTACAATATTTACGCATTTTACAATATATATAAGATCAATTTTAGTTTTTTTACAGATTTTAAACATTTATTTTAAGATCCAATTGAAATATTCTGGAGAGACCACGTCACGAACAATGAGGTTCTTAGCACAATCAAGGAGGATAGGCACCTAGTAAGAACCATCTCAGAGAGGCGATCGGTCACATCATGCGCCACGATGGTCTTCTTCACGACATTGTGGAAGGGATGGTTGAGGGTAGAAACTGTAGAGGGCGCCCTAGACGGGAATATTTGCAGCAAGTGTTCGAGGACATGAGTTGTAGCTCTTATGCTGAGCTGAAGAGGACTGCAGAGGATCTACGAAGAAGATCTTATAGAGAAGACTTTTTGTTTGCAAAAGAAGAACTGACGGATCCCTTACAGAATGCGAAATTGCGGTCTTCATTTCCGTGACAAACAGTCCATTATCCATAATCAATGTGATGTATTTTTAAATATAATAATATTAGATATAATCACGTATTCAATATTTTATACATCAGCTTCGTATTTATTATGTTAAGCAAAGTAAATAATATTTTGATGCGTCGGTTGTGGACCTTTTCGAGTATTACACAAGCACCTGTTATAATGTATTCACACCTGACTACATTAAAAGGTCACGTACTCGGCCTGCATCAAAACTGTGCGCACCCATCAATAATAAATATTGGGGTTTTCCGCTGGTGGTCGGCGATGACCTAACAGGGGATATCTTGACTCCTAACTGTGCATTCATTGGTAATTTGGTATGCGGAGGTGGTAAGGCGCGCCTGAACACGCCAAAAGAATCCTGATTCGCATTGACTCTAAGCGCACAAGACGACGACGTTATTACCGATACAAACAACAAATATTTAATGCAATCGGCCATTTAAACGTCTAATTTACGAATGCATTTTAGTACTTTTTTATTATTGACTCGCACATGGTGATGTATTTATCGTGTCAATGGAGACTTTTCGTTTATTCTCACGGTAAGATATTTTTTTGCAATTTTTTATTGTTGAAAAACGTTCATGACATTATCGCTTGGACGGTGGGTAATATAAAATGTACAAAAAATACCATGGAGATAATTTTATTAGTTTGTCGTCGCAGAAAAAAATGTTTCAGTTACATACTATATGCATTATGTGTTTATTGTGTTTCTAATTTTCTGTTTCTAACAATTTATTTGATTCTAGTTATATATTATAATGCTAAATGGTTAACGCGCTTGCTTGCTAAGCCAGAGATCGAGGGTTCGATCCCCGACGGAAATTAAAAAAAAAGATTTTTAATCGATTTCTGAGCTCTAAAATATGGTGTGAATTTGATCCCTCACCCGTAGAATGCCAGTCATAGCCTATTAATTAAAATTGGTGGTAGACGAAAGTCGTCCCGTGAAAACCACCCATTCATAGTAAATTCCTGTAATAATAAAGATGATGCGTGAATGTAGGGCTGTAGTCTATGGCGTTGTCGGACCAACACTCCACATACAGCGCTTAACCACATATAACATGGTAATCGTCATAGAATCCACATATGAGACTTCAGCATTATTATCTCCATCTGTCGGTATTCTCCTGTATATATATAAAAACAGATAGTCAAAATATATCGTGGTGTTATTTTGATGCACAATGCAAAGAATATAATACATTTTTTGTACTTACGTAACATACGAAATTTAAAGGCTCACGGCTTAATTCGATTTACGCGCACTTACCTGTATGTAACAGATTCAGAAAAACGCAATTGTAATAAGAAAATACAATTTAAAAATGAAAAATTAATTTTCTTATGAATCTTTATATTATTTTAATTTTGTTAATTGCATACTTTATATTGAAATGTATACATTTTATTGTAAGCTGTCACCTGGTGACGTTTGTATCTTGTCAAATAAGATACTATATCGTATATTCACACGTTAATAGGATCCTGGTTAAGTTTTTACTGATGAAAAATCAACATAATGACATCATCTCACACAATAAGTAAAAAATATACTTCATTAGATGTCGTGAAAGGTCATCTAGATTATTTATTTGAAATGATGATTATTATTTAACGAATCTCTTTACGTAAGAAAGAAGTACCGAGACATTTGAAATACATTACACGCATAAATGAGTCTATCATCAATACTTTTACTCTTTTCTGATGCTAGTTAATTTAATGGCAAAAATACGTATAAAACGTTAGGCACGATGAAATCACACGGATTCATGTTATTTGATCAAAATATTTGATCTATGAAAGATATTTTTTCCTATGATTATAACGAAAAATCTGCTATTAATAGGATTAGCCTGAAAAGTCATCAATACATTGAATTGAGACTATCGCAAAAGTGGAGACAGAGATGCTCTCAGATCGAAGAGTGACGGTTCGTAAGCTCTCCGAAATGATCCCTGATGTCAGAAAATCCTATATTGACAAGATTTTGACGGAGCATCTAGGGCATGCTAAGGTTTGCGCGAGGTGGGTCCCAAGATTGTTGACCAACGAGCTCATCGCAAAATTTGGATGGGGTATTCTCAAACACCCACCCTACAGCCCGGACTTAGCCCCAAGTGACTACCATCTCTTCCCTGACACGAAGAAACACTTGGGTGGAACGCATTTCGGTGAAAGAGAAGAGCTGGAAGAAGCGGTTCTCAGGTATCTGCGTGGCTTGACGGCAGATTTTTTTGACTCGGGCATTCAAAAGCTCGTATACAGCACACAAAAATGCATTGACCTCTGATGCGACTATGTAGAAAAATAGGTAAAAATCTGTACTTTCCAAAAATATACGCATTCATGGAATTAAACATGTTTTACACTGTGTAAAATCACTGGGAACCTTATTTTACGGATAACCCTCGTATTTTAATAATTTAAAATAGCTTTTATATTACATATAAAAAGAGAATACGTGTTATAATTGATACTCTGAAATGAAAAGAAAATGAAAACTTACGAAGTATAAACTGAAATTTAATAGAAAACTTTGCAATCCACTAGAATTAAATGTTTTATTTACCTTTTTTGTACGAATTACGCGATAAATGATATTTCAAAAAGTGTATTACAAATTAAATATTTGCGTATGTCGATACAAGAATAAAGACTTCAATAAAAATGACTTTGTGGACAAAGTAATAAAATGCTTATCGATACGTTTTAAAGTTATCATCAAATAAATATGTAATTGAGTAAAAAGTGCGATAATATTATACTATGTCAACCGGCGTATGAAAAATTACTTTCCAGGCGTAATGGACGTTAACAAACTATTGCGCAATGACCCTATGGTCATGGAAACATTACTCCCGTTATTAAATGTCAGACTATAAAAAAACACATTAAATTTAATAGGGTCATCCGTACGGAACCGCACTTACATAAATGGTATGAAAAAAAAAACCGTTGCTACTTACTGGGTTTGGTGAATCGGGTCAGATTGAGCTAGACAAGCAATGATTTATTGATTGCGGCAATTCGTTTTATGTAAACACATGCACAATAATAGCGACAGCGGTGGACGAGATATTGAAGTAGTATGCGATGATTCTGAGTGACTGAAATATAGAGATAAGTTATTATCATGGAGAGCAAAGAAGGAACCTCCGCGTGGTGCCCCCTGGAAACGGTTATTTACAATGCCGGCCAATCCTTCTACTACGGACAGACCTTGTCACACCTTCTGGAGTGTGCGCTGTGTCCCAGGAAGACCTGATGATGGCCGGGAGCAACGCCATCGACGTCGCCCACTTCTGGGCAGACAGGATCTGACCCTGTTGTTTCCGACACGATTTTAAATATCATCAATATGTGATTTGACTTGCGTTCTTCCGACTTAGATCCTCAGTCTGTTTAGTTTTGAAAAGTAGCCGTACCTTCACGCTTTGGCCACTGAAAATGTAATTTTTCCGGTCAATCTTTTCCATTCAGTAACAATGATGTATTTGTTAACATAACAGTTTTAATAAGCTTCCGTTTTATACATCCGCGAGACACATTTCACTGTATCAATTTTTCGTTGATACTTGATCTCGTTCATGATGTTTTGGTGTGATGATGACGCCCGGAGCAACAGCAGCATCAGGCAATTAGCGAGCTGGCCGTCAGTATCCAGACGGACCTGAATACTGACACGGCTGGCGGTGCAAATCAATCTCAATTGGGGCAGAGCAGATCAGACGGTTGACACGTCTATCATTACCACAACACAAGCGGACACAATATTCTCCAACTACACGCTCACAATGCTAAACATATTCGTGAAAAAATATTTATAATAAGCTCCACTAAATATTATTGTAAGTATACAAAGTAACATCCTCCTCTCTCTCAAAAAGGTGTTATTCCGTCGCGTGAGGGCATGATGAGGAGCAGGTCAGCAAAACAAATACTTTTTTAGTTCACGTTAAAACTTTACAAGCTTCCGGCCAGGCGGAATGAAATGCCGCCGGTCGTAATGCGACCTTCTCGGTCGTCAACACATAACTGACTCGTGGGGCCCGTGGTCGGTCACCAGCGCCATCGGTGGCAAAACTATATAACTAGTCCCATTATGGCGGACACAAAAATAAGAGACAAAAGATCGTTTTTCGAGGCTTTACGGCATCAGCCTTAAAGAGCTATATCAAGTTAATATCAATTTGTAAATATTAAATATCAATCAATAACTACACTCAGAATGTAATACATACAGCGTTCTTTCAGGGTGCACTTTAAATATATTGTGATTTCCTAGTTTCTTAGTCAGCAAATTGGAAGAATTATTGGTGTGATTTAATATTGCATCACAGTAAAACATAATACGAGCAATATTCAAAAATACGTGCTGAAAAATCGTTTCATACATGCTCGACGCAATTTTAATGAGAACGTCTCGAATTTCGTGCGTCTAAAACGGTCCCCGTTCGGCGACTCGGTTGATCGGGAATTTTTCTGAGCGATGGACCACGGTTCTGGCCGGGGACTCTCACAGGCTTCTCTCATTAGAGGTGCGAGGTCCTCGAGACCGCGACGATGGACACGCTGGAAGCAGCCAAATTAAGAAGGTCGCTGATGGAGCCCGGCTGTGAACGATCAGAGATGATGGCTACGTGATACGTCCGAGATATCCAGACTAGAGTAGAATATTTTCTGTGAAAAAAATGCATGGACGCTGTGAAGAAATAGTGAGCCTACGTTGAATTTGGTGAATAAAGTTGAATTAAGATTAACTATGATGGAGCATAGCTGTTCAAGAAAAGAAAAAATGAAAAATGAGGACGATACGCCCAAGATAATTCCTCCATAAAATAATTTAGTGTTATTTTTTTTAAATTCAATCCGAAGGAAGTCAGTAAGGAGAAGCCATGACAATAAGGAGAAATTTATTTTCTAAAATAGTTTGTCTCGGTATATTATCAAAGCCAATGCGGCCATATAATGTATTTTGAGAACAGGTGCTTGCGTAGAATAATTTAAGTACGATGGTTAGTTTGTTAGAAATAACAAAGTGAAGGAGCGAAAAAGGCAGGCTTCCATACTACAGTCGGTCAAGAAGTTCAGATTTACTGGGGATTGGCTGGGACTTGTTTTTGAAATGCAGCAGGAGAGCATAAAATACAGCTGATTTTTCTTTAGCCCTCCTGACTTTTGAAGCCTTGGAAAGAGAACAGATCCATTTAAAATATTTATTTTCACCTTGTTTTAACATGGATCACGATTATCACTGTTCACAAGACTCGAAGACCGCGAATTCGATCTCAATGATGACTTCATCAGTTTTATATTTGCATACACGCAATTTCATATGAGTACGTTTATACAAATGAAGAACCAGCAAAGTTCTCATTAAGAGCGAAACCACGATCTTCAAGGTCTGTGATAAAACAATGGTCAACGTGATTCACGTTAAAACAAGGTAAAGATGATTATTTTTATTTAACGTGGATCACGTTATTATTATTAATATTGTAGTTGGTTAGTGACAGCACGCTCACCCGTGAAATATTATTATTATTAATATTATTATCTTCTTCGTAGTATCAATCCGGTAGATTGGTTTGCAACAACAAAATCTTGCATCTCGATCTCCTCTCTTCTGGATCCTCTGTTACCCTCTTTAGCTCAGCATATGAGCTACAACTCGTGTCTTCGAACACTTGCTGCAAGTACTGCCGTCTAGGGCTCCCTCTGCAGTTTCTACCCTCAACCATCCCTTCCACTATGTCGTGAAGAAGACCATCGTGACGCATGATGTGACCGATCCATCGGGTTCGCCTCTCTGAGATGGTTCTTACTAGTTGCGTATCTTCTTTGATTATGCTGAGAACCTCATTGTTCGTGACGTAGTCACTCCAGAAAATTCTTCTGTATGACCACATCTCAATGGCCTCTAGTCTTTTTTTAACACTTTCATAAGCAGCATGTCTCACCGCCTTACATCAAGATGCTCCAAGCAAATGTTTAGGCAAGTTGCTTGCGAAGCTTTGAATTAATTATTAAAAAAAAAAACTTTTCTTATATGTATAATATATTATGTCGTGTTTTAAGTAGTATATAATGCACCGTAGTTATATTAATAAGTATATATATATATCGGTTATATATATATATATATATATATATATATATATATATATATATATATATATATATATATATATATATCTCGGGTCTCGCGCTCTTCGTTACTCTAATAATGGCGGAAGCGTTATAGAGATTATTAATACGAAAACTCAGCATTATTTACGGAATTAGACAAGCACGTCTAATTTTTGTTAATGTACTCCGGCCCGCTATTTCGTAAATTGATTGATTGAGCCAGAGGTCAGTGCACTGTTTAGAAACTAATTAACAAACAAAAAAAACAGACAACTTGATTGCCACAAATTTTATTTTAATAACTGTAATATCGTATTTGACAACAGCGCGTTGTAAGCGCTGTTATCTTTCGATCAACGAAGTTAAGCAACATTAGACGCGGATCAATAATTGAATGGGTCACCGCCTGTTTCTTAATGCGTTCTGCGAGTATTAGTTAGATTGAAGCGCCCAAGACAAAGTCATCTAAGGCTCGGGTGCGTAGCACTAACCAGCCGATCTCCCCAAAAATGCAGATTAAAGAATAACCGAAATATGGTTTAGAATGTTTAGATACTCGTACTTCAGGTGTTTCTTGTCTACGAGGCAGTCGGGAACTATACATGTCCCCAGGTGGGTTGTTACATCTATATTCGCAATTTTTAATTTCCCAATGGATATGGGTGGAATATACTTCCCGGAATGTAGTGGCCATATGATCTAAATAAGAAATGAGTATGGCATAGATACACAGTATACATTGTATTACACATTCGCTCGATCTCATTTACTTTTTTAATGCAATAAACATTACTTTTGTACGTTTACTTTCACCCACTTGTTGCTCTCTCTCAATTTGTAAATGTTTTTTTACGATGATAACAATCTTCTGTGCAAAAATGGACCATTTCACAGTAAAAAACATGTTCTTCATATATTTTTTGTGAACGTGGCGAGTAAACATACAAATAAGTCAGGCAATACTTAATAAAATAATAATAATAACATAATTAGGTACACTATAATTTAAAGTGTATGGCCATCCAAAACTGCGTATTTTACGTGTACTTATGTGATATAATATAATCTGACTTACTATTTATTCCTTGAAATGCCGGGTAATAATACAATTACAAAAATTTCATTCAATCGTTGTATGGTGAATGATCTCTTACCTGAAACAAATAAAAATTGTAATCATTATAAAACAGTCGAGATAAAATTAAATAATGATAACAATCGGAAAAATATTTTTTTGAGGCCTCTATACTTTCTTATTTCTTAACCTGTTCACATCGGTACGCGATATATGCCGTGTAAGATTTCCCTACCGTCGACATCAGTAGCCGTGATGTATCGTTTTGCTACTTTCTTAAGAATAGTTTTTTATGCATCATCTGATAGCTAAAGGATACAAGAACCAATGTGATATATGAAAATAGACCAGATAAGTACATTTATGTTTCAAATACTAGTTTTTTAATTGACAGTATAATTTGTATTCTACCAAGCCGTAGTGAAAGGATTAAGCTACATCCCTATTTGGACCACAAATCACTACCATTACCTTCAGTGAACAAAACATTAACCTCGTCCGAAGTGAGATTTGTTTATAAAAGGACTATTGAATGTAATGAAAAAAAGGCGATATCATCAAACTTACTTATTAAGCTTAAAATGCCATTTGGTTAAGCATCATTTTTCATAGTTGTAAATACAAGACGTTTTGTAAGATAATTTGCTTGCACAGCCGGTCAAGACCAGTGCACTCAATGGCGCTCAGCCAGGGAGGCTGGACGCTGCATGCAGGAAACGTGTGTTGTGTTCGTGTTTGTGTGTGGGTTGGGGAGATTGTAAGTGTTTTATTCATTTATCTGTTTCTTGAAGAGATTCAGATTGTAGGAAGGAGGAAACAGACGCTGGAAGAGCATTGCAAAGCTTACCGGTGGCATTGAGGAAGGAACTTTGGAAACTGCCAGTTCTTGGTCGACACACATTTAACATGTATGGATGTTCGGCAAATGTAAGATGAGTTTGTCGGTTGTAGGTGGGTGCAGGAGGAATTAGTTCTTTAAGTTCCGAAGAGCAGCGACCGTGGTAATAACGGTAGAAAAGACTAAGTGAACCAATCATACGCCTGTTTTCCATTGATAGCAGGTTAGACGTAAGAGTGTCATTGTTTATCAAACGAATTGCTCTTCTTTGAACTGAGTCAATTAAGTTTAGAATGTATTTTGGGGCTCCAATCCAAAGATGACTGCCGTATTCAAGGATAGGTCAGATTTGTCCTTTACATAGAAGAAGTTGTTTATCGTTGAAATACCGACGTGATCTATTACACTTAGCTTTTTAGAAGTGATTTATATGTTTCAAATTTGGAGCAAATAGGCATATAAGACTGCAGTATAGTAAACTATGGTTCAAGTAAGTTAAAGCGGTAAATATTGTCATTCGGTTCGCGTTGAGAGGATACTTTTTTAGAATTCGCATAGCTTACATTGCAAGACACCAAGGCCGACTGGTCTGCTCTTTGCTGGCCTCTGGCGGAGATGGCATTTGAATTGGTAAAGTCTGCACAACCTTAATGCACTTCACCTCCGCCAGACGGACAATCAAACAACCGGTGTAGTTACAGCGTCAGACGACAATTATTATACCAAGAATCTAGGAAAATTTTGAAAGTAACACTAAAATATAGAAAATCTTTTAATTTCATGATAAGGTGAGAAAAATCAAATAATTTATCAGGAAGCAGGTCTTATTAAGATAAATATATTAAATGTTCTCAATATTCATAGGCGTCCTCTGCAGTTTCTACCCTCAACCATATCTTCCACAATGTCGTGAAGAAGACCATCGTGGCGCATGATGTGACTGATCCATCGGGCCCGCCTCTCAGAGATGGTTCTTACTAGGTGCCTATCTTCCTTGATTATGATGAGAACCTCATTATATAAAAAACATATTGTTTAAATAACGCGTATAACTATGTTTAAATTCAGTAATTGAAGAAGAACACCGCTAACAATGTGCTATTTATTGTCTTAGGTCATTAAAATTAAAAATAAATATTTCAAAGTTAAAACAACAACCTTTTTTACAGTGAATCATATGAAATATTTGTTTTAGAAATAATGTATGTAAAAATATACATTTAAGCCATGAGTCGATCCTGTTGCACTGTAGAAAGTGCATTAGAATATTCAGATTATCGCCCAGATCACGTACAATCATTGTTCAGCGATTCCCATTTGATACGAGAGTGCGAGGCTCATAACTTGGTGCAGTTTTCAGGTCGTGACATAAAGCACGTTATAAAAGTGCCATTTCAAACGAATTTCTTCTTCGGAGAGTTACGCCACACGCTGGTACCGAGGAATGCAATACTTTCTGTCTGCGAGCCAAATATAAAAATCTTTCAAAAGTCACGTAGGTAACGTTCAATACACATTGTCTGAAGTGCAGTGATATTTCTTACATTTCGCAAAGTAGCGAGTCACTTTTTACGACTAAATACGTATTATTATATTCTCCACTTGTGTAATATTTTTGTCGTCCAATATGAAGCAGTATGTCATCAAATATACACCACAAAATGATTTCAAAGTCAGTGTGTTTTTCAAAATAAATTATGCATGTTCAGGGACAGATTAGGAGTTAGATACAAAACATGTACAATAAGCACATGTTATAAAAAGTATTGATGGAAAACGTGGTAGAATTGAGCATAGTACCGATATAATGCAGGCTACAATAAAATAAAACTGATATTATGGAGACACGACGGAGATTATAATTTATTTAAGCTCATCATCACGTGAACACCACACATTAATAATGACTTTACGTAAAAATTGGTAAATGTTGAGTAGTATTCTGATTAAATTATCAACATAATAAATACACAGCCACCCTTAAAATGACCGGAAACAAAGCATCAACAAATAAGATTACTCCAGCATTGTCTTTTGATATTCTTATGTGTGTTTTTACATAAAAAAACTGCTTCTTTAATTCTTTATTTTAAGACATAAAACATTAATTATTATCTTGCTGCGGCTCTGGTAAGTGCGCCTCTGTAGATTACTTCCTCCGCCGGTCCTGCCTCCTGTCTAGACGTTCCTTCAGCGCGAAGCCTCCCCCCCACCTCCTCCTTCTTTCTCCCCTCCACCATCCGTCCGGCTGTTTCATTTGCAGTCAGTGCATTTTTTTATTGCACTCGCGTCATTATGTGTGACCTGGTTCTGTTTGCAGTGTCTAGACCAGCGATCGGCAACGCTGCACCACCTCTAGGCCACACCAAATAGAACGCGGTCTATCGCAGCGGGCAACGATCTCACGTGCGATCAGATCGACCGGTCTAAGCCAACCACGAGAAAGAATATTGCCCACCCTTAACAGATTTTTACAAATAAGCGCATGCCAGAGAGCGTAACCGTTTGAAAGCAGTGGGTTCTATGATGTTTAACCAGAGTGGCTAGACACTGCATGCAGCAAACATGTGTTTGTTTGAGTAACGTTTGAGATGTTTATATTGATATTTCTTGAATATATCAAGATTGTATGATAGACGAAACACATACATTAAAAGGGTAAATTGCTTGTTCTTGGTCGACTTAAATTTACCATAAATGGATGCTGAACAAAAGCGAGATGAATCTTCACTAAGGAGACTTAACTGTCCTGCGGTGTGATGCGGGTGTGAGGCGGGTAAAGTTCAGTCAACCATCATATGAAGTTTTCATAAGATCAGATGTATAGCCCGTTGCTTCTCTGGAACATTTGAAACTAAGAGGCTGTTCTCTCTCTATAACCCAAAATAACAACATAGAAGGGACCGTTATATGATAAATCGTCGTAAATACTTTAGGAGAAATGTTATAAATTAAAAAAAATAATCTTGGGAGGTCTGAATGTACGAATACATAAGCGTTAAGCATTTGAAAAATAAACTTCAAACGAGGAAACTCATGGAAAAATATGTGCTATGTGACTTTGCTTTAGCTGTTGTAAAGATATTGTTTACGAGAATATTATCGAAGTTTTCATTAATGTCATAAGCATTGAATAAAAAGAATAAAAAAAGTGTTTCGCACTTGTGCCCTTTTCTATTTCTGGTATTCAAATGTTTCAGTTAATTAGAAAAATGTTTTGTTCGAGAACCGTCAGTTTCTGACTTGTTTCGCTGGAGTCTAAAGTCTAGACAAGCTGCCTTCGAAAGTGCAGTCAGTCCGTGTCGAAACTTATCGGGAGTCAAATTCTTCGCCGGCTTTTGGGCCGATTGTGCAAATCGCAAAATATCATAATCGCGGATCTTTTCACTCCTAATGCCACCCGGGCAATGTCTGAAAAGATCTTTAGAAAATTATACATAATCGCACTTTAATGTTAATGCTCTTCAAGACACACCATTACATCACTTAGACCCATCACCAGACGTCTAAATATTGCAAAATATAGCTTGATAAAGTAATAAATATATTGGATTTTTTTTAAATGTGAAATCACTCAATAAAAGGTTAAAAATATACATTCAATCATAATAATAAAGATTTATAACGTATTTTTTACACAACTTTTTTATGAATAATAAAATAATCGAAAATAGTATCGCATTACTATTGGCAGAATATAAGAGTATTGCGTTGAAGTGGATTCAATATCATGTAACTACGTTGAATTGCATGATGAATATAGATTTTTTTTTTCAAGTAAACACATATATGATAATCTCGACAGATTTTATCTTATCTGTGGAATTCTATTCTACTATACTCCCAGCAAGACCCACCAATTAGCTAATTCTGTGTTGTGATACGTTAAATTTAGGGGTGTTTTATAAGAAAATATGCGAACCGTAATTAAACAAAACCATATAAATTAAATACTCGCCATATTTTTTAACTAAGTGTGAAAGTGTGAGCATTTTGGTATGTACTTAGATAGAGAAGTTTTATTTTCTCTTTGAAAAAAGAAGTATGATATATTGGCAGGTAGTGTTACAACATATGTTTGTTCTAAATTTAACATAAATGTAAGCGTTTGTAATCGAAGTGTCGTGTAGCAATCATTATATTATATATGAAACATGACGTTCATATGAATAATGCATTGTTCGATAGTGACTTATGAAACAAGTGATCATTCCAGCATATGGGACGCTCTATTTGCGGTTCGCCATCACAGTTGAATAACAGCGATTAGGTGTGTTTGAACAGACTTGTTTGGCCATCAATTATAAGCGAGTGCATTATTAACATGCCAAGAGTGCAGGTGCAGCTTGCTTCCTGCATTCTGATTAGTGGGCGCGAGGAACCAGGCGAAAATATTATACTCGTATATAATGGGCACTTACTGGCTATCACTGTCAGTCAAGACCTGCGGAGAAAAATCTCATAATTAGGTTCTCAAGAAACTGTAGAGGGCGCCCTAGATGGGAGTATTTGCAGCAAGTCTTCGAGGATATGAGTTGTAGCTCTTATGCTGAGCTGAAGAAGACTGCAGAGGATCGAGAGGAGTGGAGATCGAGATGCAAGATTTTGTTGCTGCAAACCAATCCACCCGATAGATACTACGAAGAAGAGGGTTCTCACAGCCAGAGTCGCAATAATTATCTAGAAGATCTTGATATCAGCTCGGTATAGCCCTTGAAGGTTGATGCCAATCAGCCTCGATATATGATCTTTCGTCTCTTATTTTTGTTCGTTTGTCGGACACGCATGTATGATGTTAGTAAAATAAGAGATGGCGTTGCGTCGTCATTTTGATTTTTGTGACAGATAGCTACGTACCTATCACGGCGGCGCTACCTATCACGCCATTAGTTCCGTAATAAGGCAATATGTTAATTTCAGCGCTGTGCTGTGACTACGGCCAGCCGAGTCAGTCGTTATCTGTCCAGGACCTATGATGAACCCAGAAAGTTCTGTCTCGTGCAGATGTCCGAAGTTTGTCATATTTTTAGTGACCTGCTCGTCATCCCTTAACCACGCGTCCCGATGACGATCTCGGTGACATGGAATCGCCCTTTGATAAACCAGGATGTCAATCTGTACAAGACTTACATCAGCATTCCATTATCAATGAAATTCGACTGCTCTCAGGTATAAAACAGGTGTTGTGTTGTAAAGGGTTCCTTCCAGTGGATGCCAAGGAAGCAAGGTCGTTTGAAGGATCTGAACGAAAACCGTATGAACTTTATACTGATCTGTTTGATGATTTTTAGAGGTTGTGTGCGTGGGGGATCGCAAGTGTTAAGAAATCTACTTCTTGTAGATGTTCAGATTGTATGAGCGAGTAAACGCATACATATACTGGGAAATCAAAGTTTCGAAAAAAAATATCGTCTCATACTCTAAGTCAACCCATGCAGAGATTCTTGGAAAGGATTCCTCAAGTCTGACGGTTATATATACATGCTGAGTAAATATATTCATAGATAATAACATATATTAATTTAAAGATAATAAATATATCATTTCAAAGAGCAATGTAGTAAGTCGTAATATTAACAAATCGCACCGACGACGATATGTTAGATTATTTAAAAATAATTTAAAAGCGGATAGAAAATGACGGAAAATCTCTCAATGGTCAAAGCGTTTGCTTTGCAAGCCAAAGGTCGTGGGTTCGATCCCCGATGGAGATTAAAAAAAAAGATTTTTAATTGATTTCTGAGCTCTAAAATACCCCCCGGTTGGTGTGAATTTGATTCCTCACCCGTAAAATGCCAGTCATAGCCTATTAATTTAAATTGGTGGTAGACGAAAGTCGTCCCATGAAGAACATAAATTTCATAGTAAATTCCTGTAATAATAAGCATGATGCGTGAATCTCGGGCTGTATGTAGTCTATGACGTTGGCGGATCAACACTCCACATGCAGCGCTTAGCCATGTGCACCATGGTAACCGTCATAGAACTCCACAGATAAGACTTCAGAATTACTATCACCATCTGTTGGATGAAAAAAAAACCAAAAGCCATGTTTACTCATAAATTACATCCGTATGCAATAATAATTAACACTGCACAAAGACAGTGCACTTCGTTCAGGTGCAGTCCGTTTCCTGCATTCTGATTAGTGGGTGCGAGGAGTTGTCAGAAGACACAGAGGCAACAATAACAATGTGATGATGGTCTGGTTGCCAGCGGTGTCACGCCGCCAAGTTGGCATTCCTGCGGCAGTTACGCAACCCGGCAGCGCGACACCTGTGCAAACTTCACGAGAGAGCTTCCTCGTCGACTTCCTTCTGCATAAAAAACTAGCGATTGAATTGTGCTACCTGTCGTTATTAAATCAATATTATTTGCTAGACAGGCTGTCGTCGCAAAAAAACATTTCTGCCTAATAAAGTGAATTAAAATAATAAATAAAATTACACATTTACGATTATGACATGTTATTAGATTCTGCAAGGCCATACAGGTATAAATATAAAGATACATATTTCTCAAACGATATATATATATGATCTTCCCAAACACGAATTGTACCTTAGATTAGTAGGAGAGGCATCAATGTGATATAAAAAGTTTAATTTTAAACATATACTTGTATTAATTTTACACTAATGTTAGTTGTTGATCACCAAAGCATGTAATTGATGTAAAAAGAAAATGTTATTTAAACAATGCCTTGATAACTGTTCCTTAAGAGCGCAGATACAGGACGACTGGACAGTGGAAAAAAAATCCATAGAGATTATTTTCTTCAATATCGAGATATGGTTTATAGAGTGAAATAATGATTCAGTAATTCATAAGACCTTGTGAAGTTGCATTCATTTATCTGTTTTCTTGGAAGCTTTTGAAAATGTAAGACACTAATAACACATTTGATTTTTCAAGCCGCCACACTGAGTGTCATTACCGCAGACACAATGACAATAAAGAACAAAGCGTTACTGTTCGGCGAAGTTTTATTGCCTCGAGACGGTTCCGGTGAGTTGAACCAAGAGCCGGCACGTGTAAGACTGATTGCTGTTGAATGGGTCATCACGGACGACGGACACAGGTTGTGATAACAATATGGATAAGTAAACGTGTCAATATGACAGAAATAATGATTTGTATATTTTTTAATGTAAACGCATTCAGGTGAGCACAGCCGGTCAAGACAAGTGCACTCCACGACGCTCAGCCAGGGAGGCTGGACGCTGCATGCAGGAAACGTGTTTGTGTGTGGGTTGGGGAGATTGCAAGTGTATATTTATCTGTTTCTTGAAGAGATCCAGATTGTAGGAAGGAGGAAACGCAGACGCTGGAAGAGCATTCCAAAGCTTACCGGTGGCATTGAAGAAGGAACTTTGGAAACTGCCAGTTCTTGGTCGAAACACATTAACCGTGTATGGATGTTCGGCAAGTGTAAGACGAGTTTGTCGGTTGTGGGTGGGTGCAGGAGGAATTAGTTCTTTAAGTTCCGAAGAGCAGCGACCGTGGTAATAACGGTAGAAAATACTAAGTGAACCAATCTTACCCCCGTGTTCCATTGATTGCAGGTTATATGTAAGATTGTCATTGTTTATCAAACGAAATGCTCTTCTTTGAACTGAGTAAATTAAGTTTAAAGGGTATTCTGGGGCTCCAATCCAAAGGTGACTGCCGTATTCAAGGATAGGTTGGATTTGTTCTTTATATAGAAGAAGAAGTTGTTTATCGTTGAAATACCGACGTGATCTATAATATAATACGCCTAGATCTATATAATACGCTTGATATGAAATTAAGATTATTTTTTCTTCTTCTCAAATCTCTTTCATACGTGGAACATATGATCACCACAAATTGTCACCACTCAGTTTTTTGAGTAGCCATTGTCCATGTATTATCCACATTCGAAAGTCAACATAGGAACATATATACTCGTAAATCCCGAAAACCTCTAGGACAGGAATCCAGGGATTTGATTAGACGCAGGTGTAGTATTTCAGGCATAATTCAGGTAGTTTGTTAATCGGAATATTACGGATATATGATATTTAGCGCGACGCTCCCCAAGACCCGAACTATTTGGCCCTAATGGACGGTATTCGATCCAAGATTCGGTCCGCGTCTAATGTTGCTTAACTTCGGTGACCTAACAAGAACCACGCTTACAGTGTGCTATTATCGTTAGTATTAAATCAATTATGATTTAAATACACAATAAATTAAATTTAAAAGAGGAGCTTCGCATATCGCAGAGTTGACATTTAAAATAAAGTAAGTTTAATCGAAACATTTTTTTCATGTAATATAAAAAGAGGCTACATTAATTTTGGACGAAACAAACAAAGATCAGGAAGTCTATTTTTCAGGTGAAAATCCCGGCATTTATGCACACTGAATGGGACACACCAACCTTCTTAAATATTTTTTTTAATTTACAATGAATATGTGAACGGCACCTTGACTTCGGCAATTGAAATTAAACGACTTGGTAGTTGATTATCACCTTATTGTTTGATGATTGAAGACGCATCGTTGTGCATTGAGCCTGCAGCATTATGCAGATCATACACCTTAGACAAATAGTGATTTGCATCACGGGCAGAGGGCGTATCCTAATTGGCGACAGTCGCTTTGCAAACAACGGCCACAGACCTTCGGGCTCCCCCGCAAACACACGCCCTCGCGAATACCACGTATTCGCTCAGGTAGATAAACACGCCGCGCATGTACAAAGCCAATGCAGCCGTAAAACAAGTTTTGAACACAGATGCTTGCGCAGAATACTGGCGGTAAGATGGTTTGACTTTGTGAAGAATGCGAGGTTACCCGGCAACCCTATTAATGTACTCGTATACACAGTGGACAGATAAACGTGGTTATGACATGTTTGTCGGATACCGCAGGAAAGCACATACTACAGCTGTTTTTTTTTAAATGAATATACTCCGGGAGAAAGGACCTGACGACTATAAGCCGAAACCGAGGTCTTCAAGTATGTGAATAAATAGCGCTCTATGTGAGCCCTATTAAAATAAGGTAAACAGTATTTTTCGCATCTACGAGTATGTCATCTTTAATTTGGGTCTAAATGTGAATTCTTAAAATATAAATAACACCAAATACTATAACTAAGAAACGTATATGGAAAGATGATGATTCAAATAATACAGTGTCTTGATCTTAAGTCAGGTTAGGTTTGGTTAGCTTATCCATCAGACATTAATAATATATTGTCATCGGTGGAGCTTCAAGAAGCAGACCTGACACGGGACGAGGCGTGGACCGGTAGTTTATGATTCCATTATGCACCAGCAAAGGAGTGGGTATGGAGTGTTGATGATGAATCAAGTAATATCCTCAGGTGTGTGTCCGCCCCGTGTGCAGGTGCCCCGCTGCAGCTCGTCAGAGACAGTGATGTCATCGCCAAGTCTTTACCGTTACGGCGAGATGAGAATCTGATAATCTGCGACGGTATTACGACGAGCAAAATATGTATTTTTTATCATTTTATTTGTGCAGACGTTTTGCAACTTTTAAATTACGTCCAAAAACACGACAACTCGTTGGTCTAAAATGATTATAAAATTCAAAAACCTAAAAATAAGATTAATCTGATTAGCAGTGTCACATAGTACTGTCAATTCTGGGGATTATTTTAGAAAAGCGATCTTAGGATTGGGAATGTATAAATTATTTGAAAAAAAAAATAAAAACCAAAACTACCTTAATTGAATATAAAAAACACTATACCACTGTTTAAACCAAACATATTTAAAATTAAATTAGAAATATATAACTCTCAATGTTCAAAAATCTAACAATGTAACCTCAATTATTTAAAAAGTCTAGAAGTTGTTCATTGCGTTCTACAACTGTAAGTCATCTCAAATTGATATATTGATAAATGCACCTTGAAATCTGCGAGAATGAATCCCGGGGTATCGAAATTATCAGTATCGGGACTACGTATTGCTGGCAAGTCCGGGATGCCAAAATCGGGAAGCACTAGTGTCGGATAAACGTGACGAAATCTTATTAAGGATTGATGTAACAGACACAACCATTGATTTATATGAGTATTGCTATCGGCATATAACTACGGTTATATGTAGTATGTAATCCGGCCAATAAATTTAACAGATATTTTATAGTAATATTTGTAAATATATTATGTACAACAGTACGATTGTTAACTGTACCAGATTGAGTATGTTTACATTGTGCCGTATTTACCTCAAATGCCCTAGAATATTTGATCTTCAATTATCGTCTGCTTATTTAATCACTTCAAACAGACAGCGCAAACAAGAAGAAACTGATTATGAATTTTCAAAGGTGTAAGACCATTAAAAATTACATAATTACATTACATGTAATTATCTAATAATACAAATAACAAGAAAATACACATAACAAGAAAAATACACACATTTTACACATACAAGTAGTTAAAATGTAACATATCGGTAGTTAAAACAAAGTGTCAAAATATTTCAATGTTTAGGTATCATTAAACACGTTTTAAAAATATTATGGTTATATTAGTTTAAATGCGGACTTAAACAGCTTAAAGCGTTAATAATATTCGGACACCTAACCTCATAAAAGCTCGAGAGGGATAATACCACGTTGTGAAAAAGGTTTTTGCGCTAGAAGGCTTTTTTATTATTTAAATTAATAATAATGGTAAGGGTTTACTTCATAAAGGCTCAGAGATCATGCGGATAACTACTATATCAGAGTATGAGGGAATGAAGGATCGTGGGTTGAGGGTTCAGTCATAAACTAGAGGCATAAACCAAAATGATCTAAGCTAAACGGTCTTTGCGATATAAAAAATCCTTCACTTGTTGGAGCTTAGGTATCACACAGCAATATTCATAAAACCTGAAGCATCACTTATACAGAATTTTATTTTTTGTACTGTATTTATTTGGTTAGTGATGAATACTAAGAGTAACTTTATTATATACAAGAACACAATTTTGTTAAGATATTTTTTTTTGTGTCTAGTTTTAGCACGTTATCTCTCATTATTTTTTATGTGGCTATACCCTGTTTAAAAATGCAATATAAAGCCACTATAAAGCGCAAGCAATTTTTCAAGCGATGTTTATGCTCTAGTAATCGCTTCGTGTTTGGATCTTAAATTCAGGAATATTCGAATGTGCATATATTCTTTTTGAGGAGTAATTATTTACATCAATAGAATTCCACAAATCCACTAAGCGTCTAAATATAAACTATAATTAAGTGAAATATATAGAAAAACAATATTATAATTATTGCAATTTCGTCATTATGACTTGATTTAATTATTGATAAATTATTTAATATGGCTATGAATATCTGAGGTTTAAAATAAAAAAAAATAAAAAAATTGTTGTTTATAAAATGTACTTAAAAATATGAAATGAAATATTCTATCTATGGTAGTGTGGCTTATGGGCTTAGGCGTGCGTGGCGAATTTTCTCGCATCAATATTTCGACCGCCATTGCAGGGGTCATCTTCAGGGTTGACGACTTTTTATATATTCTATCTATGTCCCAGAAAGTATTGTATGTTTCTTGAGTATTTTCCTAAATAATTATAATAATTTATGTTTTGAGAAGACTACAAGTTCCATAAAACTTGCATACAAGATCTTTGCGATATTTAGGTTATAAATATTTTTTATTCATTTCTAGGATTGCAGACTGGGGCTGTGATAAACTGTTAAAAGAAATCAGAAATAAGAGAGTAAAACATTCTGGAGTGGGAAAACCTAAAGGTTAGATGCGTGGAAGGCTGAACGTTACAGGGGAAGGGGAGGGGGGGATCAGTTTCCGGCGGAAGCTTCCTAGCCGCGACCCTTTCAGATTTTTTCCCAACGTAGTGGAAAATACGCCGCATTTCAGTGAATTATGCATACGGGACCCGAAAATCAACAACGCCTTTTTGAAATATGGTTTTTTCCAACATTTTTAACGTACATACTCAATCCTATAAATGCAGCTACTCAGTACATTATAAGGTGCGGTATATTTTGTGGTAACTCTACCCTAACTACCTCATGAATATGAAATACATTTTTCACTTATCTATATAATACTCATATAACATATAGTATAAAAATATTCATTGGTGTAAATAATGCTCTTTAAACATAAAATTTTAGTATATTATGCAAAAAAAGTCATTAAAAATTACGGGATAATTTAAATCGATACAATATTATGTTAATGCGAGTATATATATGTTAAATAAACAGCGATTAATTAATTGGTATTTCTAATATTCCGGTCTAAAATTCATTCTCGATCATTCGATCCTCTGTAACCCTCTTTCGCTTAGCATAAGAGCTACAACTCATGTCCTCGAACACATGCTGCAAATACTCTCGTCTAAGGCGCCCTCTGAAGTTTCTACCCTCAACCATCCCTTCCACAATGTCGTGAAGAAGACCACCGTGGCGCATGATGTGACCGATCGATCGGGACCGCCTCTCTGAGATGGTTTGTCTCTATACTGTATTATAATACCTTTTTAATTATTTGTCATGTCATAATTATGTATAATATTTTAATGATTGTACTGTACTCCATAAATTTGGAACATCCATTCTGTTGAAAAAAATAAATATATATCTTGAGATTATTAAAGATACGTTGAGGATAGAACCCAAGAAGGTAGACGAGTGCCCACATTAAGGTTACTTCAAATTTTATGTTTTTGCAGGTATTTTAAGACACGGTCTTTTTGTTTCTAAAGCAAGCGTGCCGATCGCTACACTATACCCTCGCTATGACTGCAACAACATAGCGTGCGTATTAATTCTGGAATTTACTGAAAAAAATAATTAAACACATAATAATGTGTAATAATATATTTTTGTCGTGTAATTATTGTCGAGAGTAATGTTTTCCATTCATTATTCTCATTACTCTTAATATCCAATCATCAAGTAGAAATATATTAAGGAATCCCATTATATTAAAATGGAAAACAGTAGCGAACAATATAATACGTCAGTCATACTTATAGTAAATGCGATGAAGACAATGCAAACCTTATACCTAATAACATGCCTGCAATAATAAGAAAACACTGTCTGGCTTAATGAATTTTAACTTCAACCTCAGGCAAAATTCTCCTTTATAAACCATACCATATACACGAAAGAACTAATTACGTGTAATATAACATCTAATTAGATAAATTCTTATTATATTGGTCTTAAGTTAAGAAATCTTCCAGATAATTTAATTTAATAATTTCTAGTGCCTAAGGTTTTTATCTGACGACACAATTTTCAATGCGTAATTATTTTATGGACTAAAATGAGAAAAATATTTTTTCAGTTTTTCATGAAAAATACGATTTGTACTTTTAGAAAGAGTCAAAATATATATATACAGGTATACTTATTTTTCTTCAGCTTTCTCTAGGAATGAGTCATGTTTTTGTTCGGAGCCTGTTCCTGCGATACTGATGTCCAGCTGTCGCACCATCTTTAACCCTTTCGCATCAGTTGTCGGCATATACCGCCAAAGATTCCCCAACCATTGACATCGGTTGACATTATATATATATTATTTTGCTACTTTCAGTACTCATTGTGACATCTACGGTAGGAAATTAGAAGTGCAGTCATTCCCTTTGTCAACCTACATCTATTCTTTACAGAAATCTGTAAAGCATGTAAATAAATATCGTTAGGTTTCGCATCAGGTGAGATTTTTCTCTAAGCTACATTTGTTAATGCCACCACATGTATGGAGTTACATAATGAACGTTTGTTAAATATAGTAGTTTTTATGTATAATCTGATAGCTAAAGAATAGAAGAACCAACGTGATATATTAAAATAGGTCAGATAAGTACATTTACGCTTCAAATACTAGTTTAAAGCAAAAAAAATAGTTTGAAAAATTCACGCCGTATTGACAGTAAAATTTGTATTCCACCGAGCCGTAACGAAAGGGTTAATGTGATATTTCAGGAATTAGAATGTCCATGGCATTTCATCAGCTGTTATGTTCACAAGTCTTTCACAACTCATTCGAACAACGTGATATCCCTTGTCCTGCCTTCTTGATCTCGAACTACCTTTGATATCATCGACGCCTCGATATTTTTGTGATTCAGAATTTCTTTTTTAAAATTCTCAGACAAATTGTAAGACTGACAATCCGAGAGAATGTTATAAGTTCTGAAATAAGAAACATAAATACACGATATTTAATTTGGTACGATTTAGGCTTAGGTGCAATTCAAACTACGAGTACTACATTCTAAATTTACGTATATAATAATATTTTACGTAGAACATATACAAATAGTACATAATATAATAATGTACGTCAATCAAATGAATAATGCAATTAACAATGCAAAGCTCAACACGCATGCTAATATTAGTATAAAATGATAATTTATATAATCTGGTAGAAACACCAGATATCAATCTATAAATTTGTGTGTAAATCTGCTCCTTCGGTGTGAGAATGATGCCTTCACCCGTGAAAAACCTGTCAAAACTGTCAGTCAAATTGAAGATAAGTTAGACAAGGGAGCCGAAGGTAAGTGGGTAAAGCGCTTGCTTATTACACGGGGTGTTTTAGCCCTTTACGTGCGAGGTGCGGATATATCCGCACGAACTCACACTGCTCTTAAGTGCGAGGTGAGGATTTATACCACGCCCTGAAAAAAACACGTAGCTTCAGTGCGAGATGCGAATTTATCCGAATACTATATTGAATATAATTTTGTTTCGTATTACGACATTCCTTCGACAATTTTTTTTACGATATGTATTGAGTTGTGGGTAATTCTACACGTGTTTCAAATTTGCCCTTTTTTAAAAATAATAATGGATTTATTTCATTTAGTTCTGAAGGTAAATGAATATAAATGCAGCACTGACCAATCAAAACACATAAAAAAATCGTCCTTAAATATTCAACTTTATTTTTCATTGACTAATTGACTTATTTCGTGCCTTTTTATGAAATCTTATTCCGCACGTAAAGGGTTAAATTAAGACAGTAAATATATGTATGGGTTTGATAACATTATTTGTAGTAACAAAAGTTAAAATATAACTCATGTCAAAAGTTGTGTGTGAGAGTTAAGGTGCTCGCTTACCACGCAAGTAGTCGTGAAGCTTTCAAATGTTAAATGACTTCTTAGGTTTAATTATATGGCTTTTGGGTTTAATGTTATTTTTTTAAATTATTTTCATACCGTTCGCCATGATGCTAATCAGATAAAATTTGAACAAATATGGCTGTTATCGCACTGGATAGGAATCATGTGGCAGAGATGAAGATGCTGAGGTGGGCGGGCGGTGTGACTAGAGTGGACAGTGGTTCGAAATTAGCATATTCGGGGTTCATTTCGGGTGGCCCGCATACCTGGAAAGATAAAGGAAAGCCGCCTAAGATGGTATGGGCATGTGACACGGACCAGATATGAGGACCACATGGTGAAGAAAGCCTTCAACATAGCCACGCTGAGAAGAAGACCTGGAAGACCACAGGCAACCTGGACTGCAACTGTAAACAAGGACCTTAAAACTCTGGTTTGACCGAGAATGCAACGCAGGACAGACAGACATGGCGAATGTGCAGACGGAGAGTCGACCCCAGATGATAGGAAATGGCTAGGCTAAAGAAGAATGGTTGTTATCGCACTAAATCAAAATCGATGGTAGACTAAAATCGTCTTGTGAAAATCGCCCACAAATGAACTTCTGTCGTTTGTTGTAGACGACGTGTACAAGCTGTCTAGTGTGATTGTCGAATACACCACAAAGATCGCTTAGCCACGCTCACAATGCCAAATGAAAAAAAATCTGATGGAGACATCTCATTGAATCAATCTTACATCAGCGCTTATAAGTATTTTTCTGTATATTATGTTTGTATAAAAAAACAAGCATACTCGTATATTTAAGTATTCAAATTAAACATATCTTTGGCATAAAATATATTATCGTAAACAATGAAACATTATTCCGTTGAACAATTATTACAATTATTAAATCTATTGATAATTGTTGAGAGTTACTCTATCTATGCAATACATTGCTTGCCATTGAGGGATTATCAATAACGATTATATAAGATAATCGATACTGTAAACATAACAACAAGATAAAGAGTGGTTTTTCTTAGAACTTACCGAGTTTATTCAAATTTGCAGTCTACGTTTATGCGATAACTTCTTCATATGAAGCAAACATACCTTCTAAGAAACGGTTTAAGAGATTACTTACGAATCAATAAATACCAGGTGTCTTATCACGGTGAAGAGAAAAAATTGCTTTAAAATAGCCAATAAATTTATACGCCTGATTTCACACTTGTAAGGGTGCATTTACATAAAACAAACATAAAATTAGATCAAGAGAGCATAAACTATTTCTAATAATTTTTCAGTACCATAACTTCATAAACAATAGTCGATTGCAAATTTTTTTCAGTAAAATTTTTAAATATATAGCTGATATGGAAGGCGTTAATGAATGTAAGGAACACAAATAGAGGTTGTAAATGACTATACCTAAATGGGACAAATTATACAACTAGGACGAAATAACTTCTCATACGAAATCGACAGGCGTATTATATTATTAGTATATTAAAACTAAGGCGTTTAACCAATGCATCTCTGTAATAACTTATGTCGCAGAGACGTGGAATCTAACAGCAAGTCTTACCCATAAAATAAAGGTCACCCAAGTGTGCTATGGAGAGATCCATGCTCGGAGTGTCGCTAAAAGATAGAATCCGGAACGAGTATATCCGCAGAAGAAATAGTGGAGGCTACCCAACTAATAGGCACACTCAAGTGGCAATGGGCAGGACATATCTGTCGAAGAGACGACGGTCGATGGGGAAAAAAAGTATTGGAGAGGCGACCAAGAACTGGCAAACGAAGCATTGGCCGACCCCCTGCAAGATGGACTGACGACATAAGAAGAATAGCGGGAGTGAGCTGGATGCGGAAGATCGAAGAGGATGGAGATTCTGCGGGAGGCTTACGTTCAACAGTGGACGGATACAGGCTGATGATGATGATGATAATGTGGTATCAGATACGCATTATTTGTGAATATGCTTTAATTTAGGAGAAGGTATGATAAACGTTAGACATTCAAATCTTTATATTAATATAATTCATTATTTTGCTTAAGATTCATTAATATTTTTAAATGTTCAAGGGAGCTAGAAGTAATTATTATTGGCGTGCATTTATTTCTGGTGCACTTTGCGATGGAGAGCACATTCAGCCGCTTAAACACCAGTTACCAACTGTGCAATATTTACACTAATCGGCACGGCTAGATGTTTATGTTTAGTCTATCGATCGGCCATGTTGCTGCAAGAGAGCATACAAAAACGCATCGCAATCAGTGCTATTGGTGGTACAAGTATATCCCGTCCGGCCATTAACATTCACAAATAAGTCTATTGAGTAAGATACTTACCCTTTGCGATCTCATAAATTCAATACTACTATTCAGACAACAGATTTCGGACCGGAATATGCAAGACGAGGACACAAATGAAAGCCTGGGAGATTTACAGCGGACCGACTGAATGTGACTTGCGGCGTGGAGCAGACCCTGTCACACCTTCTGGAATGTGCCCTGTGTCCGAATAGCTGCACCCCAGGAAGACCTGATGATGGCCGGGAGTAACGCTATTGACGTCGCCCACTTCTGGGCAGACAGGATCTGACCCTGTTGTTTCCGACACGATTATAAATTTATATATAATACTATTGTATCTCCTTCTTAGCGGGTTAAATAAAATCATCTGTGCCTGATGACGATCTTGTAATGGCTATTCGCCAAATTAATGAAAAGATAAACCTAAATTTAAATATTTTTACCAATTTTGGGAATGCCATGGTGAACTTAAGAAAACTACATTTATCCATAATCGATTATATTATGACGCCTGCTGTTGATAAGAAAACACATTAATACGATATCATAAGTTTCATTTCCTTGTTTATCATAAAATGATTATGAATTTATTTAAATGACATTTCTGGTAACTTTGTAAGATAGAATATCTGAAAGACTAGTCTAAATTATAACATTTGCAAGATTGCATGTGTTTCAGACCTTAACCCTTTCGCATCGGTTGTCGGCATATGCCGTCAAAGATTCTCCGACCGTTGACATCGGTTGACGTGATATATCGTTTTACTACCTTCAGTACTCATTGTGACATCTACGGTAGGAAATTGGAAGTGCAGTAATCCCCTTTATCAACCTACATGTATTCTCTACAAAAATCTGTAAAGCATGTAAATAAAAATCGTTAGGTTTCGTCACAGGGGCGATTTTTCTGTCAATGCCACCACATGTATGGAGTTACATAATGAACGTTTGTTAAATATAATAGTTTTTTATGCATCATCTGATAGCTAAAGGAAAGAAGATCCAATGTGATATAAAAAAATAGACCAGATAAGTACATTTATGCTTCAAATACTAGTTTTAATCAAAAAAAAAATTGAAAAGTTCACGTCGTATTGACAGTATACTTTGTATTCCACCGAGCCGTAACGAAAGGGTTAAAGTTTTATAAATAGTTGTCGCAGGAGAGTTCAAACTACAGCTGATTTTTCTCCAGTACCAGAGCTGATATTGTTTTAGACAAATGCATAATTTACTTGGTAGAGCTTTGATCTATATAATTATTTTTATATAAGCATATGCAGAAAAAAATAAAATTTTATGACGTCTAATCGAGGCAATTTGGCAGATCATGTGGGAAGCATCCGTAAGTAGTAAATGTGTGCTCTTAAGAATAAGCTTGGAGTAGAAAAAAATGTAAAAAACGCATCGTTCGTTTAAAAAGTTGTGAAATCCGCGGGAGTCGGATTATACTTACAGCTGCATCGTTGGCAGTCTAGACTTCTACACAAAGTTTTGATGACCTTTTGCCACCAGCATACAAGTCATCATTGTCCATCTACAGTCATCACACGAAGAGGAGAAAGTCAGACGGGAAAAATGCATCTGGGAAAGTGACATTTGGCTAGCACTAATATGCCTTCACGGTCGCCCTCTTCTCTACGGTTATCACAATGAATTGTGATTTATGAGCGATGAGCGTCTTGGTATTTTGCGATTGGAAGAGCTGTATTCTAAACGCATAGCTCTATTCGTAAATTTATGAGAGTTGTGAAATCCAGCCAAGATGATTTCTTGGACATATTGTCAAAATAAATTAGGCTCTCAAAGTGAGATGGAGAATAGAAGCATGTATTGGTCGCCAGTATGCGAATGAGATATTGCCAAAACGATTTCGTGGTGATATCAGCTTGATATAGCTATTTTAGGCTGATGCCGAAAAGCCTCGAAAAACAATCTTTCGTCTCTTATTTTTGTTCGCTTTTACACGCTTTTACAAAATTACACGGCGTTTGCATAGGCCACTTTATTTGATATGACAGTTGCTCCATTTCATGTTGGTGCAACTGTCATCTTTGATTTACTTTTTTGCCGTGATTGTCTTGGCGGCGCCGGATGTCACATTGATCCGGCAGTTGTCAGTTAACTTTCGTCCGGCCGGCGAACTTCATACTGGTCGAACGAAGAAATCAAGTCTTTAATAAAAATTAATGCGAATTGTGCTTCAAAAACAAGTTCTTTATGTTGTTAATCTGCTCCTGCATCCTTCCTCCACGAGGCCACATCATGAACCCGCGACTTGTCGTCTTTTTACAGACGGGGGGAGTTAATGGAAATCATGGATACTATATTCTAGACATAGGAGAACAGCAAAATATCATTGTCAATCATGCGCTATTGTCACTTTACAACACTGGTAGAGAAAGATATTGAAAATACTCTATGCAGAAATATGGCTATTACAGGATAGTGTGATAAGAATGAATTTATATTCCGGTGATTTTTTTAAATTAATTAATTTAGAAACAAGTTGGGCTCTTCGGAATTATACATTTTATGTATTTGCCGGCGGGTGTAGATCAATGGTGAAAGCGTTTGCTTTGCAAGCCAAAGATCGTGAGTTCGATATCCGACGAAGATTAAAAAAATTTTTTTTTCGATTTCTAAGCTCTAAAATTATCCCCGGTTGGTGTGAATTTGATCCCTCACCCGTAAAATGACAGTCATAGCCTACTAATCAAAATCGGTGGTAGGCGAAAGTCGTCCCGTGAAGACCACCGATTCATAGTAAATTCCTGTAATAATTAAGGATGATGCGGAATCTCGGGCTGTAGTCTATGACGTTGGCGGATCAACACTCCACATGCAGCGCTTAGCCATATGCACCATGGTAAGTGTCAAAGAATTCCATAGATGAGAATTCAGAATTACTATCACCATTTGTCGGTATTCTCCTGCATGTGTTTAAAAAAAAATCCAGAACAGTAGTTAGTACATTTTATAAAATTTAATTATTTATTTGGTTGTTCGCAACAATATGATGCAGAATAAATCGTCAATCTGCGGATTAAAGCGAAATGGGTGACCCTGAGCGAAACGTCGAAAAAAGTTGTTTACAAAATACGATCATTACCGTTATCACCAAATCAACAGATAAGAATTTTATTTTCCAAAGCTGCGAATAGGAGACAGACGAAAATAACTAAGTACGCTTCGGTATAAGGTTCAATCTTAATTTATCGAATATTAATATTATAATCTATTTATTATTCAATGCAATCGCCAATCTGACTCAACGCTACAATCAGGTTGTGTCTCTATGTATAATAGGTGGATCTAATCTCAGACTGTAATAAGTTGAGAGCCAGTCGATAGATAGTCAAGAGAATGTCCAAAATACACAATTTCTTGGGAAGGATTATCACATATGAGTATAGGCCACGTGATGTTAATTCAAATCATCGTCATTTTGTTTCGAATATTAATTTCTTTGAAATTTCAAATTTAAACCGAGAACTTCTTAAATGCTCTGGAATCTAAAAAGAGCTCCAATATTTTGTAATGATTTTAATAAAGACACAATAGAACATTTAGACTTCTGTTAATATAGCAGACTTAAGAGAAAAATTGAAGACACATAAGAGATCATTGATAATTTATGCATTCTACAATATAAATGTTTATCGAAATTTGTTGGAAAAAATAAAGTAAAGAAAATGGATTCAGAAAGTAAATTGTAGAATTTAACACTCTTGAATATTATTTTTGCATCTCAAAACCTAAAAGTCTATTCACAGTTTTACATATTACGAATAAAAACAGCATAAAATTGGGCAAATGTGTTTCTTCAATTTCAGGCTTCTCCATCTTTCTACAACGGAAAAAAAAACTTATTGAAAAGAAAAGAGTACAAATAGAGCTTAAAAATGATACCAACCACGACGTGCTAACTTAACGGAAACCATTGGCAAACTTATTTTAAAGTGACGCGTCAGAAAAAAAACTATTTTTTTTTCGGTTTCCCTGATATTAAAAGTGTAGTTTTATTAAAGTAAATAGCAAAACATTTAAGTAGGCATTTGAGTTTTTATTAGAATATTGAACACTGTTCAAATTTTGAAAAAATAATTAAAATGGCTAGATTATTATTTAATAGTCTTACTGATTTTCTAACATGTTATTTTTTCAATGTTTTCAGCATCCATTATTAGATCCATCATAAATATTAAATGTTTAACTTGTTTTTACATGGATCACTTAAGATATGGTCTCTGTTTAAGAGACTCCAGTTTCGACTAACTCGTAGCCTTCCTCAATCCATCACTTGTCAAGAGACAACTGCAATTGACAACTGAAATTATTAATAATATTTAACTATTATCATTCAAATTTAAATAAATAAATCGAACAAGAGGGAATGTATAAATATCATATGTTATTTGAAAGTCGATCAAAAAGAAAGCTGTATGTACTTTGTGTTCATTCACATACTCACACACTTTTATAGACTTACACAAATATTATATTAATTATAAGCCGAACTGTGTAAACGTCTAGCCGAGACTCGAAAGTAACTATTTTGTATGTAATTAATGAGTCTCTAGAGATTTATCGGCCGATCCCATTCACTTGTGGAAGACAATGCGAGATTTATACGAAATTCCAATCTCTTCACAAAATAAAACGCTAAATAAAATATCTCACTTCAGTAGCTTATTATTCTTAAATCTTAAAATAAATATTATGTCTGAAATAACAAAACAGAAGTTTTTGTAGACATTTTAACTCGATAACTCGGTCTAATTAAGAATCACCTAAGAAAGGCCAGCCCGATGGATCGGTCACATCATGCGCCACGAGGGTCTTCTTCACGACATTGTGGAAGGGATGATTGAGAGAAGAAACTGCAGTGGGCGCTCTAGACGGAAGTATTTGCAGCATGTGTTCGAGGACATGAGTTGTAGCTTTAAGAGAAGAGGGTTGCAGAGGATCAAGAAGATTGGAGATCGAGATGCAAGATTTTGTTGCTGCAAACCAATCCACCGGATTGATACTACGAAGAAGAAAATAAATAAAGTGAAACATGGACAGTTTATTATATACTAGCAAAACTAGATTTTTGTCAAAAAAATATTTTCTGGACGATTTTCATACGACATCGAAACTACAATTGAAGCTATATTTTAGATAAACCTGGTTGAAATTAAAATTAAAATGTTGGTCTATAATAAATTACAACTTACCTTTTTAAAATAAAATACAAATTAAATTGTGAAATGCTGAATGTAGGATATTTGTTCTTCTTCTACATTATGTTTGGGCATCCTAGAAAACTCCACAAAACCTAGTGCGTATCGGTTCATCGTCGAGCATTGACAGAAGAACTCGGTCTAAATTTTCATAATAGGTAAAGGGGATGTTAACATTTTATTTATTGGCTTGCGGTGACTCGGTATCTAATGTGTCAATAGCAGACTAGACAAGATAAAAAGCCAGACATTCCCAAAGAAAATTAATCACAGTGTTGTTATATAAGTACCCCCATACACGAGCGCGACCGAGGCGGCGGGGCCTTATCAAAACATTATCACTTTCGAGATAAAATTAAATGAAGTTTCGCCAACCGAGACTAACCGCAATGGAATTTTTAAAATTATTATTTATTATTAAATTCCTTTTTTGCAAAATGCCGCCGTCTATTTTTGATGTTAGATATAAAATTATGTGGAAAAATGCACTGAAGAGTATGACAGCAAAGCATCGTAATAATGTATAAATAATATTGTGAACTTCATAATTAATAAACTATTAATAAACTAGTTTCCGGACCTTAAGCTGGTCTCGAGTCAGATCTACATTAAGAAATTCTCTTCGTATTGACATCATCATGATGTAGTCCTTGCTTACCGTTACCGAAAACCTCGACAAACAATCTTTCGTCTTATATTTTTATAGCTCGCCACACTTTATGCATATCGCCACATTGGCACTAGTACATAATTTTGCCACGGACAGCGCTGGCGACCGACGCGGTTTGTCCCAGCGTCAGTCAGCCCCGAGCGATAACCGAGACAACGTCATTGTTGCGGCCGGCGGTATGTTTCCGCTCGGCCCAAACCTTGTAATGTTTATAAGTAAATAAAATCAGTGTGCTTCAACAAGAAACTCTTTGTCTGCCGCCCTGCTCCTCACCATGCCCCTCGCGACGTAATAACGCCTCTCTCTCCTTGTTGTTTTGAGAGAGGAGGATGTTAGTATGTTTGTCGTGTTGATGTTTTAAAGAAGTTTTAAGAGAAAATTATGCTTTATTTTATGTTCTCCTGCTATAACCATTTAAAGAGTTCGTCAAAAGTTTTAGTCTCTCTAATTATTAGGCCTGTTCACGTGATCCTGGCAAACAACAGACAGTCAGACATTTTTTGATGGAGTGCATCATCTATGAGTACAGCAATCTATCTTCGTATTGTCGCTTTAAGGTTTTTTTTTGAAAACTGATGTTTAGTTTTGACAGTCTCTTTCTGTTGAACTACATTAAATAATCGTCGGGATAATGCGATACTGGCGTATTTGTACACCACACGCACATTTTTCTTTGATTTTGATCATCAAAGAAAACTTCGATTAGATGTTAGAGAAAGAAATTGTCGCACACCTACCTAAGGACATTATTTAGTAAGCATATAAGGGTAAGAGATAATAGGCTGCTATAATACGGGCTCTTCGACGCTGTAAATATTTTTTTGTTATGCAAATGTATTAAAATATAAGCATATAAATATCATTTAATTTGATTCGTCCAATTGTTCATATTGCATGGAAAATATTCCAGACAGGAAAATTATATAGGTCACTAAAATATTGCGGTTTTGGTACGTATTATTCTGCTGTGGCTTGGTTCTTAGAAGAAGTCCAAATATATATATTTATATATATATATAAATACAATTGAAAAACCACAATAATATATTCATTCAATGTAGGCTTAACAATCTCTGTATTTATTAACAGATAAAGCTAAATCAACATTACCATTAAAAATTTAACATCAAAACATCATCCACAATGACAGGCATTTAATTGTCATGAACTTGCTTATAATATATATTATTCGCTGTATTTCAGCACCATTGGTGAACAAGACATTTCGTTAAAATCATACTTCTACACTCCATTGTAGTAAGCGTACAATGTCATATACTATTTAGATATTTTCAGTCTCTAAAGCACTCCACGAATAATATTACGTTTATTGCAAAATACCTTCATATTGGAAGCGTTCACTATCGATGCTATCTCAAGACAGAGATTACGTGAAAATGGAATGAAAAATCAGCAATCATACATTTTGTACGTAAGCCGTGGGCTACTCAGATGAAGAAGTTTTTTCAATGCAAGAAAAAATATGTGATTTTCTTTTTTGATGCACGCAAAAGTTAATGATAACACAAAACGGGGCGTAAGATGATCAGATATATTAATATAAATATAATAAATTCAATTAAATTCACTCTAAGGGAATTATTATACGGCATTATTATGGCGATCGCGTCGATATAGTTCTAGCTGCAAATGCGTGGGTTACTCAGCTGAAGAAGTTTTGTCAATGCAAGAAAAAATATGTGCTTTTCACGGAACGATTAGACTACTGTCATAAAAAAACGATGTATCAAATATGTGTGATATGGCAGAAGGTTGTCTAGAAAATGATTAAAGACATTGGCTTTGAGATGAATTTTCTGAATTAGCCAAATTCACAGTGTTTCAAGTGTTTTATAAATATGTACTAGAGAATATGACAAATCATAAGTGTTTTAAAAATACTCTAGATTCTAGAGTATTTTTAAGACACTTATGATACCTAGAGTCTAGAATATGACGTATTGCCTTTATCACGTGTTAAATGGAAATATATTGAATAAATTGATTCACCCATAGAGCATGCGATGAAATTGAAAAAATATACTTAATGTTTGTGGCCACAAGGTTTATATGACCGACGGTATTACACTGGCGTTATTTTCAGAGGCTTTTTAATATTATTAAATTTTTGTGAAAATGTTTATAGTTTAAAAATTCTACGAGATCCTTATTTGACGCACGCAAAAGTTAATGGTATCATGCAACGGAGCGTAAATTAATCAGATATATTTTTATAAATAAAATAAAATAAATTAGAGTCACTAAGGGAATTATTATATGCCATTATTATGGCGATCGCGTCGATATAGCTCTAGCTGCAAATTCGTTGTATTAAGTCATTATAATGGTACGGTCTATATGGCACAACATGACTTGAAGTGTTATCTGTCGAATGCTTTATTGTGGTGTTAATTGCTTCTTAATTATATGATGATAGTCTCTACAGAAGCGCTTGGGGGCGTGGTGTTCTGGTGGCTGGAAGAGGAGCTGTCGGCGGTCACACGGGGAGACCAAGCAACCAAAGTGAGACACTTTTTAAATAAATAATATAAATATTTTGATCTAATTGTTTTTTATAATGACAACATACATATTGACGCAGACTGTTTAACCAAATCGCCTCAGATGTTGATATATTTCACGTAAGGGAGGCCCAATTCAGACATGAACTCCAAGGGGTTCTTTGGAGGAATAATTGGTTGGCGTCGTCTGTTTGATGAGCATCGGGACCTTCTGTTGCTTGTCTTTATTGCATTGTTCTTAGTACTTAATCATAAGTACCAATGTTTGTTTATATTGCATTTTTTTATTTAATTATTATTATACTTTAGAAATTAATTAAGTTGATAAAATTTGTAATGTTTCTGCAAGGAAAAAATAAATAAAATTTAAATTAATGATAAATTCCATATAACTTGCATTGGGCAAAATATCTAAAAAAATCTCGTATGCAGAGTCATTCCTTGGCTTCAGTTAACCAACTTAAGACCCCTATACACATACATTTCTTAAGGTAAACAATCTGTAATACAAGTAGCTATTTTCCTTTAGGATGATTAAAAAGAGGAAGCTTCAGCCTTCGACTCATCTCAAATCTTTATAAAACGTCTCTGCAAATGAATGTGAAAGTTATATTGATATATTTTCTCCATACATAAATTGTTCATCTCTCTCTAAAACGAAAACTCGAAGACATGAAGAGACCTAAGCAGTAGTATCCAAAGCATATCGAGGTGTATCTTTAATAATTTTAATTAATAAAATGGGATCGTTTGGTGAAAACCCTTGGAGAGTAGCTGAAGGCCTTCCCGTGATTATAGGTGCATCAGTTAGATGTCAAACAGTCAAATAGACCTCAGTCTAAGGCTGTGAAATACGTATACTACAGCGAGTCTCACGTTGCTAACCACGAAATACGTGGGAATGGATAAGGATAAATAAAATGGGATGAAAAACCTGGCGATCTTGAGGCCTGGACTATTTATTCCTAAGTTGCAGTTAGCAATAATTATTATAAGTGTATTAACCCGCAAACAAATATGTCGCATACAACTTATCGTTTACGACTCGATTACAGTGTTAATTATATATTCAGTAAAATTTCAACATCAAACAATAACACAGCTTTAATACGATACGAGGCTACAAATCGATGTAAAGCTGAATGACGTATATAGACGTCATCCGCGATTAGAGAGTTAATCCTCGGGCACTTTCACGTGTGCTTTGTTAGCTGCAAGTTCACCCATACTTTACATACTGAAATCATAGGCGTGTATTAATTATGTTTTGAATTTCCCGCCAAGGTAACCCACTTGACCTGAAGGGCAGACGGTGTTGACATGACTTTGCGTGGAGCGCTGTGTTCACACTCCATGATATTGTATAACCGGGGGCCGGGCAAACAGAGACGCAGGCATTAAGTAATTACACCCTCGGGAAAAGGGGCTCGCAAAACAGTTTCAATTAAAGTACAAAGAGCTTAATACTTTGAAAAAAAAAAGTAATTAAAAACGTAAAAGACAATGTATTTTAAAATATTTTTTATGTAAAGCACACATGAACTACTAAAAGAGTATTAGGTATTGTAGTGGATTATTTCCATTGTTCTACCGTAGAATTCTCGGAATTTCCTGGAGAAACCACGTCACGAACAAAGAAGTTCTCAGGATAATCAAGGAAGTAAGGCACCTAGTAAGAACCATCTCAGAGAGGCGAGCCCGATGGATCGGTCACATGGGATGGTTTAGGGTAGAAACTGTAGAGGACGCCCTAGACGGGAGTATTTGCAGCAAGTGTTCAAGGATATGAGTTGTAGCTCTTATGCTGAGCTGAAGAGGGTTGCGGAGGACCGAGAGGAGTGGAGATCGAAATGCAAGATTCTGTTGCTGCAAACCAATCCACCGGATTGATACTACGAAGAAGACCGAATAATTTTTCTTACCGCCTATATCTTCACATCTCCGACCCATGTAACCTTACCGAGCAATAGTAGATTTTGAAGGAGCGGTTTTATCAACATTTTTTAAAAATGTTAATGTTATCAACTGACAGCTTTGATGAAACTGCAAAATTATAATAAAAAAATGACAATGCATCACTACAAATATGTTTTTTTTTAATTGAATGATATCAAAAGATTATAATTCTTTAACAGTTTATCTGGATCACACGGCTGTCATAAAATTTTCTAATTTTATCTAAAAAAAAAGTCTTTTCTACCGTTATTACCACGGTCACTGGTCTTCGGAACTTAAAAAAATAAATCCTCCTGCACCCACCCACAACCGACAAACTCGTCATACACTTGCCGAACATCCATCTCTTCTAGCGTTTGTGTTTCCTCCGTCCTACAATCTGGATCTCTTCAAGAAACAGATAAATATACACTTCTATCTCCCCAACTCACACACAAACACAAAACACGTTTCCGGCATACAGCGTCCAGCCTCCCTGGCTGAGCGTCATAGAGTGCACTGGTCTTCTAAAAAAAAACTACCACGGCAGCGATCTGTCAGCCATCACACATGTCAAATCTGCCTCCCAGAGCTTCATCGAGTACATTCCATTAGTTTCCAACGGCCTTTCAGTTTCAGAACGGCGAGAGCGCCAGAGCCTGAAGAAACACTATAATTTATATTCTTTTACAGCATCTCTCGTCTCATTCCTCAAAAAGTCAAACCATACTACCCCGAATGTTCAGCGCAATCGGTCCCAGATATTGCGTATTAAGAGAAGAAACAGAAATTCCGACGAACCTGAGCTAACTACTAAGAGTATCGGGATATCTTTTCAGTAATTGGAGTTTCATTACTCGAATATAATTGTTAATGGCCGCGACCAACCGATATTGATTTACGCGTTGTTCGACTTCCATATCGAATTCATTGGAAACGAAACCAATTAATAAATATGGCTGCATAATTTTCCATGAAAAACGTCCGAACTTGATACCCACAAGAACCAGACGAAACGTTTTTCACAGTGTTAAATTTACTACTCAGTAATTCCATCCGTTTTTTTAATTGACTATTATATAATTTATTGTTTTATTTTTAATTTTGGGAATTATTGTCTTTATTAAAACACGCAAATATGTGTTTTTACATACATATAAAATACTTGTGTAGTATTTTTATGTACACGCATACAGGAAAACACCGACAGATGGTGATAGTAATTCTGAAGTCTCATCTATAAACTTATATGACGCTTACCATAGTGCATATGGCTGAGCGCTGCATGTGGAGTGTTGATCCGCCAACGTCACAGACTACAGTCCGAGATTCACGCATCATCCTTTATCATTTCAGGAATTTACTATGAATGGGTGGTCTTCACGGGACGACTTTCGTCTACAACCAGTTTTAATTAATAGGCTTTGACTGGCATTTTACGGATGATGGATCAAATTCACATATTTTAGATTTAGAGTTCAGGAATAAATTAAAAATACTTTTTTTTTAATCTCCGTCAGGGATCAAGCCCACGACCTTTGGCTTGCAAACCAAACGCTTTGACCATTGAGCTATACCCGCCGGCAAAGAAATGAGCAGCGAAGATCGATGAAAAAGGTGAATGTAGCACGTGATTCTAAATGGATTATTTTCATCCTATATCCGCTCTCTGGTTCGAGCATATGGAAGTCATAAACTGCCGCTGTAGTCCACGCCTCATTCCATGTCAGCGCTGCCTCCCAGAGCTCTACTGAGTACACTTTATTATTTGTTCGCAATGGCTTTCTAGAGTGGCAAGAGCTCAAAAGTCTGGTGAAAAAGTAGATATAGTTCATGCTCTCTTGTGGTAGCTAAAAAATATGTCTTTATTATTTCTTTGTATCAGCAAAGTGACGAATTTGTTTAGTATATGAAACAATCGATGTAGCATCTATTACGTAGTATTCGGCCCTTAGAGAGACAGCCAGTCGAACATACTGGATTTGAGTCAAAGACCACTCGTTTTAAAGACAAGTGCTTTATCTATTGCACCATACCCCTGGCATATTGTAACAATTAAATATATATAGCTACGGGCGGCTAAACAGACGAGGCGTAAATCACTTTTCCCCGACTATCAATTGAATGAAGAATCATGTGTTTATGTTGAAATATCCGGGCTCTGTAAGCTATGATTTATTACATTTTTATTAAATTATTTATTTAAAAACATGCAGAGACCAACATCAAAGGGTTATGGCTTTCTAGGGAACACTACAACGTGTGGATGAAAAAAGGAATTTGTGATAGATGTGGTACGAAGATTGAGGGGATCGCTAAAGATTCTTATATGCAACCTAAGGATATTCAGGTTGTATAAGACAGAAAATAAGGTTGCTGGAAGTGCATTATAAAGCCTATTGTCAATGTTCAAGAAAGTAAAACCGGTCGTCATAATGTGTCATGTTATTTTAATGAAAATTAACATAATATAGTATATGCATTAAAGTGCATTAAAGCGTTATTTTATGATTTACTTGCATTTGAACTGATTGAAGAAATTGGCTACTAAATATCAGTATTCACAACATTTTAGTAAATTTTATAATGTCAGTAATTTACTAGATAGTTGAGCAACAAAAAATGATATTATTAATGTTAAAATATGAATTACATCTAAATATGTTGATATCAGCATGATATAGCCCTTGCTTGGCACCCAGAACCTCGATATACAATCTTTGTTAAGTCCGGATCGATCGAGGCGACAGTAACATGTTACGATCGATCGAGGAAACCAAGTATTTATCGAAAATATATGTCAATGTGCTTCAGAAAAAGTCTTTGTGTTGTTAATCTGCTCGTCATCTTGCCGCCACGCGACTGAATATCAACCTTAAATTAGAGAGGAGGATGTTAATGCATACCTTTATACCTGACATAATAATATTTGATCTTTGTAGAAATTATTGGCAACGATCAAAAAATGTGGAAACCAAAAAAAAGCCTTTAATTAGATTATAACAAAAACATCAGGTATTACAAATGACTTGGCGATAAATATTACTTTAGAATAATTATGCTTTAATTACACTACCTCATTTTTGTCAAGGCTGGTTCTCACCGATGGCTTAAGATAGCAAAATTCGCAAATGAGGTTATCATTTAATGTGTTTCCTTGTGCCGTGATAACAGGTTCATGCGATAACAGACGCATGTCCACACGTTAGCCATTTCACACGCCAGCTGCAGTCTATCAGTCAAACCTGATATTATCCTGAGGAATACAACTATCTAAAGGACATAACGTAAGTACGCACCATTTAAAAATGCTGAAAAAATTGTGATCTTGTATGAAAGGAAGTATTTTCTTCGAAAGTTTGGATACAAGTGTAATTGTTTCAAACAACTATGGAAAACCTCGATTTGCAGGTATTATGTTTGTAGTTTGAGTTTGTATTTGTATCTTTTATATGTGCATGTTTGGGTACAACTAAAATTACGTATTACATAATAACTAGAGGCCTTTGAGATGTGGTCTTACAGAAGAATTCTCGGAATATCCTGGAGAGACCACGTCACGAACAATGAGGTTCTCAGCATTATCAAGGAAGATGTGTACCTAGTAAGAACCATCTCAGAGAGGCGAGCCCGATGGATCGATCACATCATGCGCCACGATGGTCTTCTTCACGACATTGTGGAAGGGATGGTTGAGGGTAGAAACTGCAGAGGGCGTCCTCTAGATGGGAGTATTTGCAGCAAGTGTTCGAGTTTCAACATGAGTTGTAGCTCTTATGCTGAGCTAAAGAGGGTTGCGGGGTATCGAGAAGATTGGAGATCGAGATGCAAGATTTTGTTGCTGCAAACCAATCCACCGATTGATACTACTACGAAGAAAAATAACGAATCAGAAATCCTTATCATTAAAATTGCAAAATTGCATATCCGCTTCTTAATTACCATATCCGCTTCATATTTGGAGTACATGGACACCGCAAATTGTAGTTTCTCAATTCTGTAAGCTCATATTGCCTCATATGCCTTGTCGCAGAACAACTGTATCCCAAAGGCTCACATTGGTACATAGATGGTACCCGGGAGCCCTCAGGGCAAGAGCCCGCAAACTTGCATAGACTACGGCTTTAGTATGAAGGAATTATTTGGGTGTTCAATTATTAGGGTATTTTAAGGCGATCGGATGATAAACCCGACGCTCCGGAGGCCTGAACATTTTTTGTTTTGTTCTTAAGGGGTCTCAACCCTACTGGGGCATGTATAGAGCTTAGATGAAATTAAATCGATTTAAGAAAATCAAACTTGGTCGGGATTTGAACCGACGGCGTCCGAGTGAGAAACAAACGCTTTAACCACTGGACCATGCCACCCCGTTCTCTAGTTAGAGTGACAAATTGTTGCCTTAAATTTCTTCCATGTCAGCTTTGCATCCCGGAGCTCCGCCGAGTATATTTTATGAACAAATTTACACTTTCATATTTTGCAAAGCTGTCATGTCCGGTTCCTTACTTACCTACTTACCTTTTTACAAAGTTAAATGATCATTCTCTCAGTATTTTTCGAAAGCACCTTGGAACTCGTTATACGACTGCATTGATTTTACTTTTGGTGAGCTGCCACGATTCGAAGAAGCATAGACAGAGAAATCTTACTAGGTTGTGTTAATTTTTAAAGAGCAAAACTAGATTTATAATACAAGTATAGTTAAATAATACAAACAATAATTTAATGTTTACTTTCAACGTTTTCAGTTCCTGAACCGCGGTAGACAAAACAGTTAAGTCTAATCCAAACATTCCAACATTGACATCATTGTTTTGTTTACACTTAATGAAATCTCCAAGAGCCTAGTGAAATTAAATCCGGCAATAAAAGCTATTCGGAAAGAAAAACGTACTCCGGCTAGAACTAGACTATATAAACAGTTATTTAAATAGATATGCCCCTATACATATATGAACAATTATATAAAGTGACACAGACGTCTGGGCATACAGACAAACATTCATTAATTGTATGACAAACAATTTTAAATGAGAAATTAATCAAATCTATTAAACTGATAAATATTTAAAGCGATCAAATATTTACAATATATGGTTATAAATAGGATTTATGTATTTCTTAGTAAATTAATCTTATACATAGGCTTTGTATATACCCTCCTCTTTATGTATACCGGCTACGTGATGGATTGATGACATCAAAAGAGTAGCGGGACTAGGCTGGATGTGGAAGGCGGACGATCAAAAGGGATGAGACTCATCATGTCTAACACTCTATACTTGATCAAAAAGTGCCGCCTATACAACATGTGTTTTATTCCATACTTTTACACGGTTATGAATCCTGCATATTAACAAAAAATAATGCAGTCATATATAACTGGTTTTGATAAAAGATATTGGGAGTGCCAGTGCTGGTTTTAGGGGGTGGCGAAGTGGGTCGGTACCCCAGGGCGTTGAATAAGCTAAGGACGCCGAGGGCAACCGATCCTTCTTAGATTTTTTAAAATATGAGACGCTAGAAAAAATGCCCTAGGGCGCCGCAGGGTCTAAAGCCGGTAGTGGGGAGTGCGAAGGTTTGATTTTGTGAGGTACGACGGGATATGGGAGCATACTCGGCAGCTTTCCATGCTATAGTCGGTCAAGAGACGAAGCCGGCTAGTACATATTATTTGGGTGGCACAGGAGAGCATAAACTACGGACGCCATTCCTTCAGCCTCCGAACTTTTCGTCGATGCGTTAACACGTTATCATACAATAAAATAATTGTAGTCTTAATATTTAAAATAATTATTACTTTTTAAGTCTTATTTTACAGAAGATCGCCATTGCAAGGGTCTGGAACCCTACAATGGCGGTCGAAATATTGGAAAGGAGTAATTCGCCACACACGGCTAAACCCAAAAGCCACAATATCAAATCTGGCCGTGAAAACGAAGAAGTTATGTCTGATATATTTTTTAAACTATGGATCATATATTTAATTTATTAATAAGTTGGAAACGAAAGATTTTTATATAAGTCTATCATAAAATAGAACTGTTTAATTACCTGTAAATAACTTATTTACCTAAACCAATGTGTATATTGTTATATTAAAATTTTGTAAAAGGCATTTTATGTCTTGGATATTGAATAAATAAAAAATACGTATAAAAAATTAAGAATAAAAAAGTAGTTTCAAACTAGGAAAATATTGTAACAATCTGTATGTATTACAGTGGAACTGAAACAGTTTATTATTAGACATATATCACGTTTTCAGCCAGACATGTTTTAGTAATGTTGTTATGTCATCGTGAAAACATGTTTCCCAATATCTCATATCAGCGCTAGACACATTACAAGTAATGTCAACACACATTACGTTCGACAGGCGATCGTATACCTCCACGGAAATAGTCAAGAATATTAATATTTTAATAAACAAAAAATAGTAAGAAACATGCGAATATAACCGAAAGAAAGTAAAGAACAATTCATAAATTCCTATCAAATAATTTACAATTAAATTAGTTAGTTCGATGTTCAATTTATTGTCTATTACAGTAAAGTTATGAGTCTAGTTCAGACAGTGTGGTTTAAATGTAATAAACAACGCGTATTTTCTCTTCTTCATAGGTGTGTCTCATAGCATGAAAAATTCTCTTGTATACCGCAGTGGACGTTTGTGGTGTTTGGATAAACTAATTTGAGGATACTACAATGGTGTAACAGACGTTTTCTGTCGTTCACGAGAACTAAAATTGTCGTTATATCTAGAATTGGTATGTTTAAAATGTCACCGGTGAAATCAGGGTTGTTATTATCTGTATTGCCTCAAGCTTCAAAACGTTTAAAGAAATCAATATATGGTGCATATAATCGAAAGTCCAGACTCCAGAGTATCATTCCTCATTTTAAGATTCTCTATTTTATAAGCAAAAATATCACTTTATATTATATATATACATTTCTTGCCACTTTTGACAGTAGTGATATCTACCGACAAAAAGAGATTTAGCCAAAATTCATATTTTCCGATTTTATTTCGATTTTACCAGCCTGAACCAACCTAAGCAAATTCCGACAATTAATTTTAGATTAGAAAATCTATTTTTTAAAGAATGTTAGCCCATAAGTAGGCATTTATTGCTGCCATAACAGTATAAAACGCCATTTTTTAATATAAAATTGTACAATGTGATACTTGGAACGTTACAACGTTATAAGTCATTTAAAACAATGTTTTGAATATATTTACTAAAGTAAATCGTTGCCGAAAACACCTATTTTGGCGGGACATGTAGTTTATTTGAAAGGAGCACCGTTTATTTGTAATATGCTTACGCTTTACACGTTAAAATTTAACAAATTGTTGACGATAAACCGTGGTTTCAAGCTGTATCAAATTTTGTACAAAAATACGAAATATTATCGGTTATCTTTTTAGAAAAAATTGACACGAGTTAATGCAATGGTTACTTTGATACATTAGTCGTTGTAATGCAGTCACTATTTTATATCTAACACAGTGTTAGGTTTAATGTTTTTTGTGTTTGTTCCAAAAGTCTGACTGAAACTCACTTGAACGTAGATGATGCCTGTAACGAATGGGATAGCTGAGATCAACATTGATGCGTAAGTTTTAACGCAGTCTAACTATGAACTACTTGAGTGTCATGGAGAAGATGAAGGATTGGAGCATACCTGAACGAAGAAGCTATCCCCTGCCTTCCACGGATGCCCCTGCTGTAGCCTGAGTGTGGAGCGCCAGCAAGCGCCGTGAGCTCGCACATATAAGCAGCTTGTCCAGATGCGACCGACGTCGACCACTTCAAACAGATTAATCTAAACACCGCATAACGAATTGGACTAGTCACGAATACCTTTAAAACATCCGCAATCATCAATATTATTAGTTTAATTATTGAATTATTTAACCGTATGCGATCGCGGTGGCGGCCGAATATCGCTATAAATATCTGTGTCTATTATTGTCGCCCGAGAAGTGAAAACCGTATGAACACATATTCGAAAACATTATCTTTCTTATCGTTTATTTTTCAAGTCGAGCGCGCCGGTCCGGCCGTCCGCGGGTCTCATCGAGCCCAGAGCATCCCACCATCGACACACCGCAGACTGCAATATATATATATTATATTTATTTATATTGTAACGGTGGCGACTGTCGAGCACTGGTGCGGAGTACACCTCTAACTTCACTGTGTTATCTATCACTCGATCGCGCGGAGGAGACAGAGAATCCACTGTACGCGGTTGCACACTTTATTCACGAGTATTTTATTATTTCGCGATTGGAGCTGTCAAGTTGGCTCCGGTTGCGAGACGTCCTGCCGGTGCGACGAGCAGTGGACGAGTGAGACTCGAGCTGGCGGGGGCCGGGGGGCGCGTCTGGAGGGGCGCGGGGTGAGCCCCCCTCCGCCGCTCGTCCTGCCCCCGCCCCCCCCGCCTTATCGGATTTTTAATTCTGAGACAATACTCTCGCAGCATGAATCGTCTCTCAGTTTGTTGTGTCTACAGCGTATCTAGCGGACGGACCCGTCTTTTCGCTCTTCGCGGTTCAGCAATCGAGATTGTGGGACATATGGCCACCCACAATACAACACGTCAATGCCTTCATTTTTTCATTTTGCTCAATCTCGTCTTTTCATCATCATTATCATCATAATCACCATAACTGCTCACCTTACTGAAGCATATGGACGTCGCAAACGGTTGTCACAAGCTTCTTTCATCTGAGCACTATGTACAGCTCCCGAACGACAAGAGTAACAAGACTAATACATTGTATTCTTATAATTTTGGGTTATATGACAGTAAATATGTTTAAGAAATTACTTATTACGCAAAGTTTAATGCATGCAAGAGAGACGTAATGTACATTTTTATTTGTATTGTACGGAGCATAATTACCATCAAATAAGCAAAAATAAACGGACTGAATACAAGTAACCTTTTAATAATCAGCTTAATACATAAAAACTATCAATATTATAAAGTAGGCTTAATGATTAGTCCGATATTCGTGTTGATTGGTGACGTACGCGATATATCGAGAATTGCGTGGTTAGGTTAGGTCATGAAAGGTTATCGTTTATTGAACATTCGTAAAAACATTATATTTCTATGATATTCAATAATTATTTGTGTAAAGTACCTGTTAAGTAAATAGCAAGTAAAAATAAATACATATGCACTGTTCATATCTATTACGTTTATTGATACAAGTTACTTTGAATTAAAACGATTTACTTTGTAATAACAATATAAATATAAATAGCATATTCACTGATTATGATGTACCAAATGTTTGCCCCAAATATTAATGGCTTGTACTATTTTCAGTAATTTTTAGTATTACTAGCTAAATTTTCTCGAGTAAAACCCATCTACCGAGAAAAAATATAACAAAAATTCAAATTTGTATCGCAGTTCAGTTGTTCGGAAAAACGTTCTTTTTTCGAACGAAAAATTTTTTCAACGTAACACACAGAGTAAATTGTGTGCATGGGTGTAGGGATTTACATGTATATATATAGTGTATTCGGCAAGTTGTTGACACATTAGCGTAGCCGTCTTGGCAGCAGCCAGCGAGGAGCTCATTACGAGGCCCAGTACGCAAACAACAACATGACGAGAGCGAGAGCTACTCACAATATCTCTGCCAGTCACCAGCGTCACAAAAAAAGCATAAACTCCCTACAAGAACGATGTTTGTATATAGGCTATGATGTCTTGGGATGAAATCAGCAGTTTTCCTATGGATTCACAATAAACGAGTATGTAAAACATTTTTACTTCAAATATCTGTCATATTATTCCGCTTAAAGGAAGCTTAAACCAAAAGCTGCCTTTTATTTATGTTCAATGTTTGTCATCATCGAGAATCAAAGTCATAGACATATCGAATGGGTTTTTGAATGCAGAAATGCATTGCAGTTAAAATAGCAGCTGATAGATCTTCTTGGTAGCGGTTTTTTGTGGGCGTATGCTTCATATTTGGAATGAATTTGGCATCGAGAGCTGGTTGCTTACAAATTGTAGCGAAAATTATAAATACAAATGTTCAAATACAGTTTAGGTGGTCCTCGACATTCGCATGTAAAATTTGTTTCAGAAAAATTGCGCAAATTTTGAACGTTCGAAAGTAGAAGATGTAAACTTGGCCTTTTAAAAACAATCTTCAAATATATATATTATCAACACTTTGAATGTATCTCTTAATGTTATACTTATTTTTCTATATTGAAGATTCACTGGTCCAGTTTGACAGCTGATTTCAAAAGTGTTTTCAGTCAAAAACGATTTGCGTGCAAATATACTGTCGGAAAAATATCGATCGAAATTTAAAGATTTCTTCTACTTTTGAAAGTGCTACATTCTAGTCAAAAAGTTAACATACACTAAGCGACACTGGCAATAACTATAGCACTGGCAACATGTTTTTGAAACACTGACAACGAGACTGGAATTATCCGAACCACTTGTGTCACGGTCAACACTTAACACTCTTGGTGCGACAACAAACGGTATCCTCGCTTGTATTTTGGTCGGGTTCGGCCCCAACAACTGCGATGCACTACGCTTTTACTGTTTGCCCCTTGGGCGCAGTATTGAGGTGCTAACGGATCAACGTAATTTCTTACTTGTACCTAAATTGGTATCTTTTAATATTAAAATGGTTATTGGTTTATGTGTATTAGATTGTATTTTAACTGCGCTGTCTGCAGCATCACATAAAACTGTATGTTATTTCTTGTTTTATTTGGATTTTATATGTTTTTTTTTTATACGATCGCCTTGTTTTTTCAATCATTTCTGGTCTCGTCCATTAGTCGGTCTGCCAATGTTTATTGTATCAATAAGTGGGAAAACCAGACTCCCAGAGATTGACGCAGCAGCAGACACAACAAGTCTCGGCCAAATTTCAGATTTATGTTAACGTCTAGCATTATTATTATCACATTGCAATATGTTTGTTGCATTGCAAACTCGTTGGGCCGTCTGCGAATTTGCGTATCTCATATTATCTGTCGCTAGGCATTTTTGTTAGCACTCCTTTCACTGTTTACGTGTGCACTTTATTTAATTTTAGAAGGCTGATGCGATTTCTTTTATATGCTGATAATGTGTTCTACAATGGTTTTACGAGCATTACTAATATTATAGTCTTCATTGTATTATGTGCCCACTCAACGTGAGTAAACCATATCTTTTTAGATCATCGTGTCTACGCGTTATAATAAAATAGTTATAGTTTATTACATTTTTTTCAGATGGTTATAATATTGTATACATGTCTTTGAGATTAAGGTCTCTCTTCAAATTACTGAAAAGCTCAAAAAAGTGAATTAATTAACAAGCTTAAATATTGAAAAACATCTATAAACAACCCTAGTTTGTGTGAATATATTTTTTTTATCAGTTTTTCAGTCATTACATATAATAAGCCCGTTGTTTACAATTTTCATCCCATTCTAATACGTGAACCGGAAAAGAATGACGTTTTTTTGTTATCGCTTATGAGTGGTCAGTTGTGCTTCGGCAATGGAACTTTTACAACGTGTTCTGTGTTGTTTCTCTGATATATATTTCTCTGACCTTAATATATATTCTCGAGACTGCCCTTCAGGAAGACGATAGCTTGGAGGCTTTAAGAAAAGGCAAATGCAGTCCATTGAAAATTACACTTTGTTAAGCCTTAAAAAAATATATTCTTTGATTTGCTCGACACTCAAAAGACCTGGAAAATTTAGTTAGTACTAAAGAACGAATCAACTCAACGGTATCAAAGTCTCGTATATACTCGTAGTATTTTTTATTATTTCTCTCTAGCGCTACAATCCTTGATGGATTTCAGGATTATTGTTTTTATTTTGCAGGCATACTTCAGGCACGTGTCAGAGCGGCCAAGGTCGCACAGTGACCGCCGGACAGACGGACATTGTTTGGGGGAACAAACGAGAATCAACCGATGCAAAGGGTGTGAAGCGCAATATTCCCTCCTTACTGCAAAAGAGATGAACGAAAATATTTCGAACTATCCTTGACATAAAAATTCCAATACAAAACGTAGTACCACTATTAAAATATATCACACTGTTTTATATTTTCACAGACCTAAATTTTTACTTTTAAATATCTTTGAAAGAGTTTTGTTGATCAATGGTTAACAAAACCACAGCGCGCGAGTCATATAACTTCAGCTTAGGATTGGGAATTGAAAAAAAAAAAAAATTAAAACTATGATTATTTTCATTTTCCAATATTTAAATTATATTGTAATAAAAGATGATGCACCACCCTAACAAAGTTTATTATCTTTGTAATTGCGTTAATAAGTATTTTTAAGGAATACAGATGATTAGCTCGAAACTCCCAAAGCGAGAACGTATACATCTTTTAAGGGGAGCACAACCAGTTGAAACCAGTGAACTATATGACGTACATTCAAGGCAGCTGGACGCTGCTTTCAGGAAATATGTCTTGTGTTTGTTTACGTGTTGCAAGAGTACATAGATATGTTTCTTGAAGTGATTAAGACTGTATGAAGCATGACACACAGAAGAGCATTTCAGCGATTACCGATATGGAATAAAACTCAACTCAACTGAGGACTCGCAGTGAAAAACAGGCATCTTACATTTGATCATACGAAAACCGCGCTTAAATTATTCTATTGATCGTCTTTGATCTGCTTTAAACTATTAACCCGACGATCGCCGTAAGCGCACCAGCTTCGCAATAATCAAAAGATGTATTTCAAAATTAATTCCGATTTTCTCACAACGACATCTATGAATATTATAAAATTTTAACAAACCAAAAAGGATCGATATTTTTCGATAGTCACTGAATATTTAAAAAAAAAAATTCGAAAAGAATTATCAATAAAATAGTATATATCTTAAATATTTACAACAAACGGTTGGGTGGTTAAATTATCGAGTATTTGATCTATAATCTAAATATTTTGTAGCAGCCCTAGTGAAAAAAATGTGTTATTTTTTTCGTGAAAATTTTAGTTCAATCGATTGCAGCTCACCAATAATGTAAGTTAAAAATATTAAAATAGCTTGGTCATTAGTAAAAGTAGTGTTTTCATTTGTCTACAAACATGTGGCGATGAAGTGGTTAATGTTATTCATCTACTTTTTTATTTATCACGCATTGACTATGCGGCAACCTAACCTAAAAATGTATGCATTTTTTTGCGATTCGAACGCATCGCTTTTCATGGCTCTGTCGTTAGTGTGTCTGTCGTGTTCTGTTGAAGTAAAACCTAAGCAGCTGATAGAAAGTCGGCTTCTGTTACCAGCTATCGAGCAGCGATTTACTATCAAGCGATTTACAGACGCGGTGGTTGGGGGAAGGGGGGCCAGACGGCGGGACCGACACGGAAGTGGAGAGGACACACACACACCGAAACGCAAACCGCTCGTACGTATGGCGGCCGGTTACACACACACGGGCGCACCTACACCGTCAGAGGTCATGGTGGCGGCAGTCATATGCTCCAATTTGTGAGCGCGATGTACACAGCGGGGAAGTGACACAGTATTATCCACAATTCGTAGGTATATTTGTAATTATATATTATTTTGGTATTATTACGTTATGGCGGCTACGAGCGTAGTTCTATGACATTTCTTTCACCAATGGATTATTATTGAGAGAAACGTCATACACTCGTATAATGATATTCGATGTGATTTGTATGTACGAGTAGATATCAATTGTTGGATCTTCAATGATCAATAAAAATTAGAGTATTGATTTTAAAAAATATAATAATAACCAATATTTGTACATCGCTTACATATTTAATTGACTGTCAGTTTAGAGTTAAGCAGCAGCTCAGGATGGACCCGATGAGGTCCAAAACATGTACAAAGTAAATATTTTTAATTTTTTAATTTATAAATTAGAATTAATACTAAATTGTATTCTGAAAATCCATCAAAAACAACGTTTCATTTTATTTTCTTAGTTATTATTTTAAATATAAAATGTCAACGTTCTGTAGGTCATAATCCATTTTTATCTGATGATAAAGTTCACTAATAAATACTAATTAATTTGTCAATGTTTATTTTTGTAATAGAATAATATTTTCGAAAAAGCACATAGGTTATAAGAAAAAATTGAGTTTTTTCGCTATTTTTTCAGTTATGAGAATAAAATGAGAACATGAACTATTAGGCGTTTCAAATAATCATGAATAGTCTAATTCGATAATTATAATCTATCAACAATTTCACGAGCTGGTTTGCATTTATTATGTATTTACCAGCTTGATCCCCTACAACCCTCTTTAGCTCAGCATAAGAGCTACAACTCATGTCCTCGAACACTTCATGGAAATACTCTCGTCTAGGATGCCCTCTGAAGTTTCTACCCTCAACCATCGCCTCCACAATGTCGTGAAGAAGACCATCGTGGCGCATGATGTGACCGATCCAACGGGCTCGCCTCTCTGAGATGGTTCTTACTAGGTGCCCATCTTCCTTGATTATGCTGAGTACCTCATTTTTCGTGACGTGGTCTCTCCAGGAAATTCCGAGAATTCTTCTGTATGACCACATTTCAAAGGCCTCTTGTCTTTTTTTATCACTTTCAGATAAGCACCATGTCTCACAGCCGCACATCAAGATGCTTCAAACAAATGTCATTTGTTTGGAGCATCTTGGTGTGCAAGTATTTGAACTTGTATTTGAACAAGTTTTTTACAATTTTGATAATTGTAAAATATGCCGAAAATGCACCTTTTTCACAGCTGTCAAAATTTATATTGATTGTGCGGATTAAGCGTGATTTTGGCTGTGAAAAAAGATAATTATTTTTTTTTATTAGGAAAAAACTAAATTACTATCCGATGAAATGATTTAATCTTTGGTTGTCGCTGGGTAGAAAAGATTGGCCGGAGGAGGAAGTCCGAGATTCCGTTTTCAGGGGGCACCGTGTGGAGGTTATTTTCATGCTCACCACCAGAGGATTTCATTGCTCCAAAGGAGGGCTTCCCAACTGGCAAGAACCTTGACTGGCGGGCCTGGAAATCCCTGAACCGATTAAGAACCGGAGTTGGAAGAACAAAGGACAACCTCGAGCGGTGGGGAATTCTTCGACAGGAAGAGCCACTACTGTGCGACTGCGGAGACCTGCAGACCGCCTCACACCTGAGATCCTGCTCCATGTGCCAAAAAAGCTGCATACCTCAAGATCTAATGCTAGGCAACACGCGGGCTATCGATGTTGCCAGATACTGGGCAAAAATAATTTGACGTCGCTGACACGAAGAAGAAGAAGGAGATTTAACCTAATAATTGATATTTGACAGCCGGAACGTCTTGTATCCTCTCTCCGCCAGAAGCAGAGCAGGTGGAGATCCGTGGCGCCGTGAAAGTTGTGCGTGCGCTGGTGCAATAAACTCAGAACAATACAAGGTGCAATTATTGCACCTTGTATGTGGCGCGGGACGCATTAAAATGCATTGTGCGGAGCGAAAAAAATATGCTAATTGTCAGACGCGAGTGGAGATTTTCGGTATACAAATAATACGAGGCTCGTTAAAGCAGGTGATTTACTTTGAATTTAAACGCATTTTTTTAGTATGCATAAATTGGTTTTTTAAAATTTCTCATTGCAATCTTTATAATTAACTTTGTTTTTGTTTAATTTTTTGTGTTTCAAGATTTTCATATACAGCACATCGCAAGCAACTTATTTTCTATACGGCAGTCACTTTTGGGTTGAAGCCCAAAAATGAACACTTCGATTAAAAAAACACACACTTCATCTAATAATAAAGGTACACTTACGTCGAAGGTCCCATCCTTAGAAAATGCACTGACTAAAAATATAATTATTTTACATAAGCAAAGAAAACCGAAATATAGTGATGGATATTTCTTATCAGTGGATTCTATGCGCTTACCATTTCAAGGATAAAAAGACTAAATGCTGCATGTGGAGTGGTTATCCGATAAAGTCATTGGACTTTCACGCATCATCTATTTTACAGGGATTAACTATAAATGGGTAGTGTTCAAGGGACAACATTCGTTCACAGCAAGCTTTAAATTACAGCCTATGCAGAGATATTCCTTGACTTAAGTTAACCAACCAACTTAACGCCCGTTTGCAGAGACGTATCTTGAGATTTGAAGTGAGTCGAGGGCTGAGGCTTCCTCACTTTAATCATCCTAAAGGAAAGTAGCTATTAAAGGTTGGTTACCTTAAGAAATGTCTCCGTATACGGGTCTTAAGTTGATTACCTTAATTAGAGAATGACTCTGCATACGGCTGTATGACTAGCATTTAACGGAAGAGATATCAAATTTCACTTCAACCGGGGTTATTTATAAAACTTATTTTTTAATCTTTGTCGGGCTTGAATCGACGATTGCTGGTATGATAAAGAAGTGGTTTTTCTTTAAGCCATACCGGCAATATTAAAGCTATATACACGACAGTGTTTGTTACCTTTGACTCGTTAGAAATTCATTACTGTGGCAAACCGTGTTGTTTACAGTAGGTAATACGTAATCTGTCTTCCAGACGAAACACTGTTTAACTGTTTTGTTTAGAATATTCGCAGCAGATAGCCTGACTTGTGGCACTATACTCGTTCGCTAAAGAGTCCGTCCAGCTCGTATGGTGGCGACAAGTCAATTTTTATGCTCGGGTATCGTCTCGCCCATGAGATAACCCCGCACATTAGCGAGGAATGGGTCAACGAACCAGTCAGCCTCAATGGAGAAGCAAACATATTGGGCTTGAATACGATGAATGAAGGAGGAGACAATGAGAGTCCATGATACAGACACACAAAAAAAACTGTTCGAATGTCGCAATTTAGGAAGTAAAATTAACAATTAGCTCACTTTAAGCATGCGGTAGACTCACGTAATAACACAGCTACATATATGACAATATATCTAGGATTGTTTTCATTCAAAGTCGTATGTAAGTTTAAATTATTTTCAAAGTTAGTTTAAAAGATTTATAAATAAAATATATTTTTTTATAAATTACTTTAAATATTAAGTTTTATTTCACACATATAAATATAATATCATATTGGAAAATGAAAAAAACGTTTTATAGTTGGGCACTAATAAGAAAATAAATATATTTTAATAACTGCTTATTTATAATTTACCTTTAATAAATTTCAATTAAATTTAACAAAATTAAATAACAATCGCAAAAATGCAGTCTTACCAATATTTTTCAGTAAAAATATAAATTTTTTAGTGTTAGTAATTTTTGAAGGTGGCCAAGCGCTGTATTTTTTTTATGTAAACACATACGGGAGAATACCGACAGATGGTGATAGTATTTTGAAATCTCATCTGTGGAATTCTATGACGCTTACCATGGTACATATCACTAAACGCTGCATGTGGAGTGTTGATCCGCCAACGTCATAGACTACAGCCCAAGATTCACGCATCATCCTTATTAATACAGGAATTTACTATGAATAGGTGGTCTTCACGGGACGGCTTTCGTCCACCACCAATTTTAATAAATAGGCTATGACTGACATTTTACGGGTGACGGATCAAATTCACACCAACCGGGGATATTTTAGAGCTCAGAAAATGATTAAAAAATATTTTTTTAATCTCCGTCGGGGATCGAACACACGACCTTTGGTTTGGAAAGCAAACGCTTTGACTATTGAGCTATGCCCGCCAGCAAATCATATTTTTAAGCTTCGCTGGTAATGAAATACTCAAGTGTTACTGATCATTTAAGATCTTTAGAGAATTTATGATGTGTCGTTTTGAAAATATTAGCCACACAAGTCTGTTACAAAGGTCCTTGATGCTTAGATAAAGTGTCCTGGCTAGACGGCGTATGGGATAGAGTTGAGTGTGGAACACTTCCATACAAGCGTAGTCTCACAGCTTGTATGGATCTCGGGTCATGGAGTATAGAGTAGAACTACAGTACATACTTTGCCTAGACAGAGCTAGAAAGGCAGCGGACGACAACGTGGAGCAAAAACTCGTCTGCAGCCAGACACCGAAGAACTAGCCTCGCTTATTGAGCGAAGAACGCTAAACACCACAGTTCGCGTTGTTTTGCATCAATATCGTTCATTTTGATCCAATTTTCAATGAAAATCAAAGAATATCTATGAGTAAAACAGAAGTCATTTTAAAAGATTTACTATTTCAAAAAAAAAAATTGTTGCGCTAGGCATAGGTTCTATTCAACTGGTACATTTATTTACGACAAATCGCTTTCTTAACTTACTTAACCACGACGCATCAGTAAAACTGTCACAAATAGTTTGAAATTGTGAAAACGGCATGTTTATTTGTAAAATAATAAATGTAAAAATGAGCATGGTTATCAGATACAATATTAATAAGCTCAAATATAGTTTTTATCGTCTAAAGTCTTTATAATTTAATTTATTCAATTTTATTTATTTCTTTCAGAAACATTACAAATACAAATATATTTAATACGATCCTGAAATAAAATATAAAACAAGAGAAACAATTAGGTATTTACTGTTATTAAAAATAATTATTAAAAAGTCCCGAAGCTCGCTAAACGGAAGACTCCTCGAAATTACTTTGATAAATAAATTTGTGGAGCTCATGTCAAAACTGGGCTTCTCTCAAGTGGAATATATCAATATTCGAGGTGATATGGTTAAACAGTCTGATTACTCTCCCAAGAGGCATAGTCTCTGTCAGGTTAGTATTACCTCTAGGAAGAACAAACGATATGCGCCTCCTTATTCTTAAATAATTGTCAGATACGGTTACTGTGGAGAAAATTCAATATTAATAGATTATACATCGACGAATAGAAATAATTTGAAAACCATCAGTGTATATTTTTCTACGGATGTGCGTCAAAAGCATTTTAGTGAAATTCGTTGAATATTGTAAATATATTAAATAAGTCGTTGTGGTGTTTCATGGCGAGGCTGTCGTGACCAGACATGGGCCAGCCAGGCTGCAGCGGGCGGCAACCGGTTCTGGCACCACAGCAACGCCCGCAGCTGGTTCTAGTGCATCCAACAGATACCAAACACCTTCAGACATCTACCATCTTACCGGTCACCACCAACCCGACGTACGCCAAACACCTGCAGACACCACCAGTCTAACAGACACTAAGCCTTCAGACATCACTAACATCAAACGTTAGACTATTTTAATCAATCCTAACAAAACAAAACATACAGTTTCATATCAGGAGTTTATGGTCACCTATTTTTTATTTCATAAATGAAAGTACATTTTTAAAGCGAAAATTCCGCAATGTCTTCAAACTAAGGCGTTTAACCCCTGTATTAACTTATGGCGCAGAGACGTGGAATTCGACAGCAAGTCTTACCCATAAAATAAAGGTCACCCAGCGTGCTTTGGAGAGATCCATGCTCGAAGTGTCGCTAAAAGATAGAATCCGAATCGAGGAAATACGCAGAAGAACTCAAGTAGTTGATGCTACCCAACGAATAGGCATACTTGTGGCAATGGGCAGGACATATCTGTCGAAGAGACGACGGTCGATGGGGAAGAAAGGTATTGGAATGGCGCCCAAGAACTGGCAAACGAAGCATTGGCCGACACCCTGCAAGATGGACTAACGACATAAGAAGAATAGCGGGAGTGACCTGGATGCAGAAGGCGGAGGATCGAAAAGGATGGACACTCGTGCGGGAGGCTTACTTTCAACAGTGGACGGATACAGGCTGATGATGATGATACGAGTAGAAAACTAACAACATTGGCCATTAACCATATTCAGCATTGAGCTACAAGCGTAGATGAAAGCGATGTTCCTTTAAGCTTCCACAATGACATTTTGTACGTAAACATTACAAATAATAAGTATGTTTATTATATGCAAAAACTGCAAATACTCAATGTATCACAAGTGAGATTAAAGTTAAATTATTTTAATTAATTACGAATCTTTAAAATTTAACTAAGTGTAAGATAAAACGTAATAAAATTGATTTTATGAGATATTGGTAAGCAAAGCAGTAGTGGGTGTATGCATAACTCTTTTGAAGTATAGTCTTGAAGAACCAACATCACTCCTGCATTAGATGTTCGCATATGTGGGAGTCGCACAGTCTGGCGTAGTGGGAGGACGTCTAATGTCTAGCCTAGCACAAGGCTTCGGCCTCTCGTCTGTACTGGTACTTAGCTCGTAAGCTGCCCGTAGACTAGTTTTTGCCTGGCTCGCTTCTTCGTCCTCGCTTCTCACACAGCCTCTGCATCTGCACATCAGAGTAAAGCTTTGCAATTTGTACGCTCGATGGGACATTCATATGGAAGAAGACTCGCCATGCGACACGGACAAGTCGCTGACAATATTCGAATGTTCTCTTAAGCGTAGTGTAAAAAAAGTCTAAATGTATAGATAATGGAATTGTACCGGGGTGTTTTGAATTTATACCATGTTATTATGAACGTTTGTAAGACGTTCTCTAGTGGTTATCATAGAATTATCATTGCGTAAATTTTTGTTTAATGACCAACAATTAAACTACATTGTTAGCGTGGTTCTAGTTTGATCATTGCAGTTAAAAAATATTGGATATGGAGCGAAATTTGGATAGGTTACCGCTTGCAGCTAACAGCGCGGTTTTGTTTGGGTTGAGCTGATTTTCCAAATTAAACGGTTCATGATTATGAAGTTTCTGTTAATATTTCATTAAAAATTATCAATTACAAAACCCCCATTTTTTTAAAGATAGACGTAATAGGACTCTGAATCCTGTCGATTGCGATCCTATATGAATACGCAAAATTAAAAAAGTTTATTCATTATTTTCTACTTCCTAAATATTGTATATGTTTTTCTTAAAAATCTCTAAGTAGTGACGATGAAATATAAATATCTACAATTTTAGAAGATCAAACTACAGGTGAAAATAATTCATACAAAAGGTTTAAAAAATGTTTTAGTCTGCACCGCATATTCAGATTATCTGTATTTCTTGATAATACTCGTTCGTTGAATACATTTTTAGGAAATTTGTAATTCCTTATATACGTTTTTTAAAGCTCGATACAACCTGTTTCTAATAAACTTTGCTCGTTCAGTTGAATGAGCAAACTAGTTGTAGATGGTTACGATCCACTTGTCTTATACATGGGTTAACATAAAAAAATGTCGAGTCATAAATCATACTACCACTTTTATCCTGTTTCTAGGCACTTAGACTTGATGTCACTCTACACACGCAGCATTTAATGACATAGGCTATCAAAGAATAGACATATAATGATACATTTTGGAAGTAAAATTACGCAACCGTAATATTTTGTGTCTATCTCTATTGTCAACTAAGTGCCTCAAAGCACGCGATCCAAGGCCTCAACTCAGTCAGAGTCTTCACTACTATTCTACTATAATATACTCGTATAAAGAAGTTTATTCTTTAAATTTTATTTCATTGTTGTATATCATATCAATACTATTATTGATAGCATTCAATTTTCGAAACATTTTCAACATTAGATAAGCAAGTTTTTTTAGTATTGACATCAGCATGATGTAGTCCTTGCTGAATGTTACCGAAAACTTCGATATACAATCTTTCGTCTCTTATTCGGGTCGCTTGTCGTGCATTTAGGTGCGCCGTGTTGTATTGTATTTTGGACGGTTCCGCTAGCGGGTGTGTTAGTTAAAAATACCACCGCTCGTGGCGCTAGCGAAGCCGAGACAGCGCGGAGATCGCCAGTCGGTCCCCACCCTTAAGCGAGACAAGGTTGCATTGCGGCCGCGCGGCATGTTATCCCGCGTGGTCGAAAGCTTGTAATGTTTTAACGTAAATATAATCAATGTGCTTCTAAAAGAAAGTCTTTTTCTGCTGACTTCCTCCTCATCCTCCCCTCACACGACGTAATAACTCCCCTAGTTTTTTGAGAGGAAGATGAATATATGTAATATGCTATGTATCATTTTAAAGTCAGTTAACATACAGTATTATTACTCAATAATAATATATAACTAAACTGGTACAAAAGTAAATAAATAATTATGTTGTTTTTAGACTTTCAGGACTACAATTTATTTATTATAAGTAACATGTTGACATCAATTAACAAATTACTAAAATTAAGATATTCCTAATAAAAGGAATTTTAAACCAACTAAAATCAATCAATCTTCTTCTTCGTAGTCTCAATCCGGTGGTTTGGTTTGCAGCAACAAAATCTTGCATCTCGATCTCCACTTTTTTCGATCCTCTGCAACCTTTTTTAGCTCAGCATAAGAGCTAAAACTCGTGTCCTCGAATACTTGCTGTTAATACTCCCGTCTAGGGTGCCCTCTGAAATTTCTACCGTAAAACATATCTTTCACAATGTCATGAAGAAGACCATCGTGGCGCATGATGTGCCCGATATATCGGGCTCACCTCTCTAAGATGGTTGTTACTAGGTGTCTATCTTCCTTGATTAGCTGAGAACCTCATTGTTCGTGACGTGGTCTCTACAGTAAATTCCGAGAATTCTTCTGTCAGACCACATCTCAAAGTCCTCTAGTCTTTTTTGTTTCGAGATTGAGTATTAAAAATGATAGAAGAGGTTGAAGGTGTTTGGTCCTAGAAAATCTATTATTTAACACAATCACAAACTATTCATGTAATCTAAAGCTATAATTTGTCTTGAATTATAAGTATGCGATGTAGTCAAATGCAAGAATACATTTCTATATAATACGTCGCATATATATTGTAAAACAACTGTCGATATATGGAGATCACTTATATACCAGACGCCACCTTCAGCGGCCTATAAATTATTACTGTCATAATATTATGCATAGAAAATAGCCGAGACTTGTTGGAGCTAATGTATATCGCGATTTTCAAAGTGTTGTAACTAATTTACGAGAAGCATTACAATTTACAACTATCTTATGTACGAATAAAATCTGCTAAAGATTACATTTACTGATCAAACTTTCATTATACCTGTACTTTTCAGTCTGGTTAATAATTATGTATTGACATCACCATGATGTAGTCCTTGCTGACTGTTACCGAAAACCTCGATATATAATCATTCGTCTCTTATTTCTGGTCGCTTGTCGTGCATTTAGGTGCGCTGTGTTGTCATTTTGAACGGTTCCACTAACAGGTGTGTTAGTTAAAAATACCACAGCTCGTGGCGCGAGCGAAAGCCGAGACAGCGCGGAGATCGACAGTCGGTCCCCACCCTTTAGCGAGACAAGGTTGCATTGCGGCCGCGCGGCATGTTATCCCGCGTGGTCGAAAGCTTGTAATGTTTTAACGTAAATATAATCAATGTGCTTCTAAAAGAAAGTCTTTTTCTGCTGACTTCCTCCTCATCCTCCCCTCACACGACGTAATAACTCCCCTAGTTTTTTGAGAGGAAGATGAATATATGTAATATGCTATGTATCATTTTAAAGTCAGTTAACATACAGTATTATTACTCAATAATAATATATAACTAAACTGGTACAAAAGTAAATAAATAATTATGTTGTTTTTAGACTTTCAGGACTACAATTTATTTATTATAAGTAACATGTTGACATCAATTAACAAATTACTAAAATTAAGATATTCCTAATAAAAGGAATTTTAAACCAACTAAAATCAATCAATCTTCTTCTTCGTAGTCTCAATCCGGTGGTTTGGTTTGCAGCAACAAAATCTTGCATCTCGATCTCCACTTTTTCGATCCTCTGCAACCTTTTTTTAGCTCAGCATAAGAGCTAAAACTCGTGTCCTCGAATACTTGCTGTTAATACTCCCGTCTAGGGTGCCCTCTGAAATTTCTACCGTAAAACATATCTTTCACAATGTCATGAAGAAGACCATCGTGGCGCATGATGTGCCCGATATATCGGGCTCACCTCTCTAAGATGGTTGTTACTAGGTGTCTATCTTCCTTGATTAGCTGAGAACCTCATTGTTCGTGACGTGGTCTCTACAGTAAATTCCGAGAATTCTTCTGTCAGACCACATCTCAAAGTCCTCTAGTCTTTTTGTTTCGAGATTGAGTATTAAAAAATGATAGAAGAGGTTGAAGGTGTTTGGTCCTAGAAAATCTATTATTTAACACAATCACAAACTATTCATGTAATCTAAAGCTATAATTTGTCTTGAATTATAAGTATGCGATGTAGTCAAATGCAAGAATACATTTCTATATAATACGTCGCATATATATTGTAAAACAACTGTCGATATATGGAGATCACTTATATACCAGACGCCACCTTCAGCGGCCTATAAATTATTACTGTCATAATATTATGCATAGAAAATAGCCGAGACTTGTTGGAGCTAATGTATATCGCGATTTTCAAAGTGTTGTAACTAATTTACGAGAAGCATTACAATTTACAACTATCTTATGTACGAATAAAATCTGCTAAAGATTACATTTACTGATCAAACTTTCATTATACCTGTACTTTTCAGTCTGGTTAATAATTATGTATTGACATCACCATGATGTAGTCCTTGCTGACTGTTACCGAAAACCTCGATATATAATCATTCGTCTCTTATTTCTGGTCGCTTGTCGTGCATTTAGGTGCGCTGTGTTGTCATTTTGAACGGTTCCACTAACAGGTGTGTTAGTTAAAAATACCACAGCTCGTGGCGCGAGCGAAAGCCGAGACAGCGCGGAGATCGACAGTCGGTCCCCACCCTTTAGCGAGACAAGGTTGCATTGTAGCCGCGCGGCATGTCATCCCGCGTGGTCGGAAGCTTGTAAGATTTAAGTAAATATAATTAATGTGCTTAAAAAAGAAAGCGTTTGCTTGCTGACCTGCTCCTCATACTGCCCTCACGCGACGGAATAACACCCCTTTTGAGAGAGGAGGATGCTAGTATATATTATACACAGTAGATATATTAAATATCTCATCTATCACCTTTACAGCTCTGTGGGGGCTCTGATGTTCTGAATAAAGAATCCAATGGACTTATCACTTCGTTAAAAGTCTTTTTAATCAAAGTGCATAATGTACGATTATTAACGACATTGAAGGTTTCTCCTTCACACGCCAAGCACACACGTTTGTTAATAGAAATTTATAAATAAAATTGACACACAATAATCAAACCCTCACATAGTATCTAGTGTCGTTATATTTCGAGGGTAATGCCTTACGCATGCGGCATCTAATTACGAACTTTCTTAGAAGACGATGACTTAACAATGAGCCTATTTTGGGATAACATCAAGAAAATCGGAAACTCAGAGATGTATCACAGTACGCTCTTGGTCTTGGAGATTCATTGAGTGTAACTACACGAGTTTGTCATCCAACTGTCAAACCATCTTTCTTAATGCCTTTCTAATTAATTAATTATTTTATTTTGTTCCAACATGGATCACTTTAAACACTGTTGATAGCAAAAATGAAGACAATAGTTTTGTACAAAATAAAGGAGTCATCAGTTTATAATTGGTTTATTATATTTTTTATACAATAGACGTGTTTTTATGCAGTATGCAGCATTATTAAGCAATAGAAAAATAAATTCAATATTTTACTAATCTCATGAGCTCCTTAACCCGCAGATCGCCGTAAGCGCACCCGTGCGCGTTTCGCAATATACGAAAGATGCATTTCAAAATTAATTCCGATTTTCTCACAGCGATATCTATGAATATTTTTAAATATTTACAAACCAAAAAGGATCGATATTTTTCGATAGTTGAAGAGGTTACATTTACTGATAAAAGTCAACCAAAATATGTTTCGGATATCACCGTCTTTTCATGTACCCGAGCTTCTGCCCTGGAGGTCGTTTGCAATCATAACATACGATTGGTATATGTTCTCAAGTGGACTTTTGGGTGCATAAGCGACATGCAACAAGGCATGCACTGTATAACAATAGCAACTGAGAGAACTGAGTGGCAAACATTTGTGACGATGAATCAGAAATGAAACAGAAATGGAAAGAAGAAAATAACCAGATGAATGGACATCAAAAGGAATGTTAAAAATATGAATAGTCTTATTTATTGCAATTGTTTACTTTCTTTGGTGACACTGGAACACAATGAGACAGCGGAGGCACGCTTGCTTTATATTTTTGCAGTTCCATTAAATGTAGCCGAAATACTTATTATCTTTATTTTTACTCTTTACATTACTCCAAAGGAAGGCCTCCCAACTGGCAAGAGCCTTGACTGGCCGACCTGGAAATCCCTAAACAGATTAAGAACCGGAGTTGGTAGAACAAAGGACAACCTCGAGCGGTGGGGAATGCTTCGGCAGGGAGAGACACTATTGTGCGACTGTGGAGACCTTCAGACCGCCTCACACCTACGATGCTGCTCCATGTGCCCAACAAGTTGCACATCTCAGGACCTAATGCTGGGCAACACACGAGCTATCGATGTTGCCAGATATTGGGAAAAAATAATTTGACGTCGCTGACACGAAGAAGAAGACTTATTATCTAATAGTTATTTTTATATACACAAAATTGTAACAATGTACAGTTATATAGGTTTCGAATAGTTAGGCTAGACTTGGTAATGAGAGGCTGTCGTTGCGGCTAGAATGGCGGTGTGCAGCATCACGGCTGTGGCCCGGTGGTCACAGACAATAATGGGATAATCACAATGGATCGCAGACATAACTTGATGTGCCATTTTTGCAAACAATGCTTCCCCGCCGCCTCCGCCTCCAACTCCCTTACCTGCTTCACACCTCGCACCGGTGAGCCACTAAAGAACAAACGATACGTATATTGATATACACTCGCTCTACTTCGAATTACGCGATTTTCTTGTAGACGGTGTTAATTTTACGCAAATTCTGTTGGTAAAACGTCTATCTAAAGTTACTGTAGCGCGACTCTCGTAATTTGTCGATGTCTAACAAATAGCAATATAAGCTCTTGCATGTTTTGCGTTTTTCTTTAATATGAAGATTGGCCAGTGCCAGTTTTAAGGGGTGGCGAAGAGGGTCGGTGACCCAGGGCGTCGAATAAGCTAGGGGCGCTGAGGACAACCAATCTTGCCTAGACTTTTTTCAATATAAACAAAATAAGGCGCCAAAAAAAATATCCCAGGGCGCCGCAGGATCTAAGGCCGGTACTGAGATTAGCGATACGCATATACTTTCTCAGACCGGCATCTCTATTTCAAGGAGAGAGAATATTTAATTTACTTTAAAACATGATACACATATACTTCAAATTCTATATTATGACGTTTTTGTGATCGACTTATCAGAGAAAAAGAAACGGTGCGCGTGAGGATTCAAACCGAATACAATATACTCTTGTATTTTGTCAAATAAGATGGCATTCGAAATAAATTAGTATGTGCATCAATTGCTGAATATTTTATTATTGATGAGCCCGATGCCCTTAAATTATTTTGTTCTAAGAGGCGGCTCAACCCAATAAACGAGATGCAGCAAGCAACAGGCCAGATAATCCATTCACGTTTTGGTCCGATTGCAGAATTTCTTAATTTGGGTGATCTAATGAGAGCCACGCTTTTAATGTGCTATTGTCGTTGTGGAGTCTGAAAGGATTTTTAAATAAACGGGTACAAAAGTTCCCTTGGATTGAGCCAGCCCTTAACACCAAAATTTTTTCACCCTTTCGTATCGGTTGTCAGCATATGCCGTCATAAGATTCCCCGACCGTTGACATCGGTTGACATGACATATGATTTTGCTACTTACTTAGAATAGCTTTTTATGCATTATCTGATAGCTAAAAGATACAAGAACTAATGCGATATATGAAAATAGACCAGGTAAGTACATTTATGCTTCAAATACTAGTTTTATAATTGACAATATAATTTGTATTCAAACTGAGCCGTAATGAAAGGGTTAATTATGATGACTAAATGATACTCAAATAGGGTTTTCGTTGTAGAAGATGTCGGGAACTCTATATGAACACAGTATTTCTGTGCCATAACACAAGTCAAGTCAATGCGACACAAATGTGTGGCGAAAATGTGTTGCGAAGAGAAGAGCATTATAAATGAGCTGTAAAACTTTTACGTGAAAATGACTGCCTGGACGTTGGATGCAGAAAGGATTAGTGATGTTTCTTTGTCGGCATTGTGTAATAGAGAGGCGTCGGCCACGTATCAGGATTATGTAACTGTAGACGCGGTGGGACTGACGAGGGGGGGACAGGTGGGCGGGGACGGGTTCGGCCTTGCCGCCCGCCAGACAGCCGCCAGACGGGAAGCAAAAACCGAAACCGACAGACACTGTCTAATCGCGGCCGGCAGAGACTATCAATCGGTTCAGGTAATTAGCAGGTATTGATTGAAACGGTTTTCCTGTCGGTCCCTTAATATGCTGCCAGACACGCGGCAGACGGATGCTAGACGGATATCAAATACTTAACATCAAATGTTACTCTCTATTCGAGCAATGGATCGGCAATAGAGACTACACGTATGAAGGTTTTATATTTATATGTACCTCGTTTACCTGGATTTTTTTTTATATATTTTTTTATATCTTTGACATATGACTCGTGTGATCAAGTAATATGACGAATTAATGGGCAAGATTTTATTTTTATGTACACAGATATAGGAGAATACCAACAGATGGTGAAAGTAATTCTGAAGTCTCATCTGTGGAATTCTATGCCACTTACTATAATGCAAGTGACTAAGCGCTGCATGTGGAGTGTTGATCTGCCAACGTCATATACTACAGCCCGAGATTCACGCATCATCCTCATTATTTCAGGAATTTACTATGAATGGGTGGTCTTCACGGGACGACTTTCGTCTATCACAAATTTAAATTAATAGGATATGACTGTCATTTTTCGGATCAGGGATCAAATTCACACCAACCGGGGTATTTTAGAGCTCAGAAATTGATTAAAAATCCTTCTTTTTTTTATCTCCGTCGGGGATCAAACGCACGACCTTTGACTAGCAAAGCTAACGCTTTGGCCATTGAGCTAAGCCCGCCGGCTAAGATGAAACCAAATGGTGAATATATTATGTTATTTATATTTGTAGCATTCATTTTAAGGTTTAATTTTAATATAATAGCATTATTATCATTATTTATCTATTAGTTTCCCTAACTGAAGCATATGGACGTCAAGAACTGCCGCTACAAAGAATGTAAAAAAACGTTAAATATATAGACTTATTTTATTTGTTTTCAACATGGAAAACGTCAAGTAACAGTTCTGTCAGTGTAAGTATAACATGAACACCACAATTTGTCGTTACTCGTACTTCACAACTAGTTAAAGGGACGCTCAATAATTTGTGTTAAGCTTATGACAACTATATATGTCATCTACGGTGAATGGTTTAATACTGTCTTCGGCGATTTTTCATTAGTGGGCGAAATGGAAGATCGTGTGTGATCACTGATCAGCTATGACAGGGGCAATGAACCCACCCATCAGCCGTTTCCATGGAGATATCCATTAATTCAACGTCACCTCGATATCTAGATGTTTAATTAACATGCACATCCTGGTCATATGTTATTTCAAATCCTGCAATAAATTATTTAAAAAAGACTAGTTTTTTTCGATAGAAAAAATATTATACTTCTTTTCTTACTATAAATTGATGTATCGGTATAATAAAAGCCATTTTATAGACCTGACGAAATAAAAAATGCAGAATTCTTAATAGTAATTAATCAAAATTAATAGTGCATCTTACCTAATAAGTATTCGCAAAATCTAACCTCTCTCTTTCGAATTTGTTTGGTGTAAATGGTCAATACGTATTATATAGAAGCTCTTTCTACCTTATCTATAAAATTTCTTACGAATTAGATGTACGTAACGTAGGTTTGACAGGTTAAAAGTTAAAATGTAATTGCTAACAATAAATGAACATTCTCGCTCGTGTTCTAGTTACACGTTTATTTGATTTTAATGTACAATACATTTTTACGAACATAGTCGCTTTTTAAGCATAAGTTATGCACAGTTTTTCTTGATGAACAAACTAGTCATTTGTGGATGAAGCATGAATGTCAGGATGTACGAGTAGTCAAACGAGAACGCAGATAAATTGCCTGGTTTTAGTTTTTAGCTAAGCACAACCGTTTTAATATACTATTATGATATATATGATATCTCTCCATCGCGTATGTTAGTATTCTCCTGCTTGAGATTAGTACATTCAGTCTATAGATTTAATCTTAATATATTTATAAGGAAACCTGGACTATTTAATCCACCTTTTCAGAGATTAATAGTATGATTATGATGAGCCAGTGGTCAGGGCCTCTACAAGGGATCAATTAACCGTGTGCAAGAAATTATCGAAAATAATCGTATTATATATATAATCGTGTCGGAAACAACAGGTTCAGATCCTGTCTGCCCAGAAGTGGGCAACGTCGATGGCGTTACTCGCGGCCATCATCAGGTCTTCCTGGGTGCAGCTACTCGTACGCAGCGCACACTCAAGGCGTGACAGGGTCTGCTCCACGCCGCAGCCACATTCAGTCGGTCCGCTGTAAGACTGCTAGGCTTTCATTTGTGTCCGCGTCTTGCATACTCCGGTCCGAAGTCTGTTAAGGGACCTCCATATATTCCACCCCTGGTCGTGTCCAGGGGCTAGGTCCTCTTCCGGGGCAATCCAAGTATTCCCCTCAGTTGCCCTTCTCTACATGTTCCGCCGCAGGGTGGCCTCAGGTATTACCAATTAATTAATAAAAATAATGTAATTAAGGTAATTAAAACATTAATATATTCGATTCAGCATGTGAAAATATTACGGGATGTGCCTCAAAAAAAAGGTATTTAAATAAGTTATTTTATCGAATTCGGAAAACCCAAATTAATTTTTAAAAAATGCAATCATTACATGTATGTAGGAGACAGGCCTGTTTCCATAGAACTAGAGATAACGATGTAGACACAACATAGGTTTGACACTTGATATAGCATGCTACGTATTAACCGGAAAAATGTAAACGCAATAATTAAAAAAATCTATTTATAAGTTTGAAATTGCTACAAAAAATCTATGAAATTTAATGCTCGCGTTGGTGTGAAACGGATATGATGTACTTAAAATTAATGTCATAGGCGTATCAATTAAAATGGATGTACTACGAAAGACATCATGTAAGCATTGTGAATTTGTGGTAATTTGTAGTCTAATGATGAGGTAATCGAAACACCGTAAAATATTATATTTTACTATTACAGTTTGGCGGTATTTTACCATAAGTAAGTACTTACAAAATTTTGAGTTTCAAGCTAATCATTCAATACAATTTTTATTTTTTTTCACTTACAGAAACATTACATCCATAGAGAGGAAAGGAGGACTTGAACGGTCGAGCGGCTCAAATCTGTAGACACAACAATATCAGCCATTAACAATATAAGTCATTGTTAAGAACTGCTGATATGGCTCAAATATCAGAAGGAACACGCTTATTACCAATAACAAAAATGTTTATTTCTTCCACTTTTATAAATAACAATGCCTTTTGAAAGCGTTGGGTCGATGACCTTTATTCAAAGCATGAAGGAGAAGTATTAAATGGAGTTTGTAATTAACTTATCAATCACATTTGTAAAAGAGCTAATTGAAAATACTTATCTTTCATTATGATACGCTAAGAGTAAGAACAATCTAACATCACTAAAAATTTATTAACTTTAGAGTATGTAGATTTAAGCCGTCTTTTAGAACCAAGAGGTACAAGCCTTGGAAATTTCTTTAAAAATGCTGATTAACAAATTACCTCAAATATGCCTTGGTTTCTACATCTCATCGAATCTACTGGCTCCCTCCATGGCTTTTGGGAACCAATAATGCACCCAAGTGTTGGAGTGCATAGATCTCTTGGGATAAGACTTGAACAATGGCAGCTGACAGAAGTTTAATGGTGGCAATTTGTAGTAACCATAAGAGGAAATGATTATGCGAAGATATATTTTTTAAGAATATTTTTTAAACCTTTTAATCTCTAATGAATATCTGACATGTGGCAACAATATAGATATATGTCTCATAAATATTTATCAGGATTAATATCAGAAACGATGTAAGCTTCCATCGAATCAATTTTCATTAGAACATTTACCATCAGGTGCGCCTCTGTCTTTTTTGCAATGTTTTATTTCACATTACTCATTAAAATATTAAATATTTTCGATTGTCTCTAAAAAAGAGAATCTTTTTTAGAGACAATTGAAATTTTCCGTTTTTTTTTATGTAATCGCATGCAGGAGAGCACAGCCGGTCAAGACCAGTGTACTCTATGACACTCAGCCAGAGAGGCTGGAAGCTGCATGCGGGAAACGTGTGTTGTGTTTGTGTGTGGGTCGGGGAGATTGCAAGTGTATATTTATCTGTTTCTTGAAGAGATCCAGATTGTAGAAATGAGGAAACACAGATGCTGGAAGAGCATTCCAAAGCTTACCGGTGGCATTAATGAAGGAACTTTGGATACTGCCAGTTCTTGGTCGACACACATTAACCGTGTATGGATTTTCAGCAAGTGTAAGACGAGTTTGTTGGTTGTGGGTGGGTGCAGGAGGACTTAGTTCTTTAGGTTCCGAAGAGCAGCGGACGTGATAATAACGGTAGAAAAGACTGAGTGAACCAATATTACGCCTGTGTTCCATTGATTGCAGGTTAGACGTAAGAGTGTTATAGTTTTTCTTATTTATGTAATATACAAGACTGTAATAGTGCATCTTACAAATAACTATGCAATTTGAGAAAATATTTTACACTTCATATTTGGTTACTAAATTAGATGACACGACTGTTGATATTGAAGAATGTAAAAATATAGAACGAAAAAATGATATAATTTTGGTTCAATAGCTAATGGATCATTAAATTTAAATGCTAAATATGTACATTTTTTCAGGCTTCCATTTTGAACGTACCAGTAAAAATCAATATCTACAGTGAAAAATAATAAAATTTCTTAGCTTTACGTGTCAAATCGGTAGACACAACAACTGCCGCCATTGTTGTAAACAGTTGATAAGCCGCAAATATGTCAGCGAATAGCTTGCATTGTTATGAACAATTACAAAAAAACATTAATAATTAAACATTTATTGCTGCCAGACTAATAATACTAATTGCAACATTAGATAAAAGTAACATACTGCATGCTAATTAACCGCACACGATACCGAGACATACATTATTTATTTTACGCAATCGAGAAATTAATTTTAGAAACTTAATAATTTATTTAATCGTTTTTCTATATACTTTTAAAGATAATAAAAGTGATGAATAGGAGACATCCATTTGATCAAGAACATATGGCACAAATATTGCAGATCCAAAGATGAACGAGACTTCAGGATTCGTTGTTATAACTTAGTCTATCGGCATAAAGTTTTATGCCTAGTTTCAGGGAGTTTAGTGTATAATTTCAATCAAACTGTTGATAATTTCACACAGATCTTTAATGGACTCTTCAATTTTAATTTAACAGTATACTACAGATCACAAAAATTGAAATATATTTTTTAAAGATATTCTTTTACTTGATGAAGTTCACGGCAAGAGAGAATGGAAACGGACACAGTATGCAGCCTTGCCGTACGCCAATGAAGACCTCGACCTACTCCGCCGTTGCACGGTTACAAGTCCTATCTATTAACCACGCCTGGATAGAATATAAGAGATAATTTGGCCGGGATGTTGTAAGAATTAACAAGGTTGGGAGACTTACTGTACATTGCTTTCTTGAAGTAAGTATCGAAAATCATCATTTGATATAGTTGTATAATTGAATGTTCTCTTACCTGAAACAAAATAAAATACACAATTAAGTAACGGTTAACATATACCATAATATTCCAAATATTAAAAAAAAATAAAAAAAAATTATACCGTTCCATGTGCCCAACCAATTGCTCCTTTCAGTCCTCAGTATGTAATATATTGGACGTATAATAAAACATTGAGGTTACCATCTGACAATACTTGATGAAACTCCATATTTATAATTTTATATTCATTTAAATTAAAAAATTAACAAATTAAAAATATTCACTTTTGATTCATAATTATTTTTAATTATTACACGTTTCGGACTCCCTGGAGACCATCTTCAATAATGGTTAAATTAAAAACTAGCAGTGAAGGCAAAAAAAAAGTATAATAAAACAATATGTTAAGAATGTGTAGACTGGTTAACTCCTCTAGTGAGTTGGACTTTTTCGGGGTGGACCTTCCAGCATTTCGCAGATCCCTCTACTAATGTACTAGATCTGTTTTTTTTACACATGTTCATGTTTTGTCTAAATGTATTGTCTTAGCTATTATATTGTTCTGTTTTACCATTTCCTTTATTGTATTTTCTATTTTAAAACCGTATGTATTGGTCTAGGCCGTTAATAAAAAATAAATAAAAAAATACACTGAAAAAAAATGAGAGCGCACGCAAAGTTTTCTGACTGTATAAGGAAAATGTTATCGAATAAACTTGATCTAATTCAAGGAATAGGAATATCAACAGCATCCCAAAGAAACAATACAAAACTAAAATTTAAAGAATTGTAGATTATATGAATTATACGAATTTGAAGATAATACGATAACTTAACACAGTATATCTAGATAGCAATATATAATTCAATACATAGTTTAATTATTTCCTTCCTCGAATGCTGCCATTTGATCTGATAATTGATGTTGCAGAATATTACAAAGTTTTGGTGGTTTTATTTGAAACTTTACGTCAGCTAGTAGAAGCAAGTGGACTTGGATATTACTTGTTCAGAGGTGGGCATCTTAAACAATATTTGTTTTCGTTGAAACATATATAAAAAATGCAGTCAGCGGAGCTTTGGGATACAAAGCTGACTTGACACGAAACGAGGATAATACTTGTATCATTGACAACATTGCGCAGCAGATGGAGGTATCTTCTAGTATAATTTGCGCGGTATCTAGGAGTTTTAGTTATCATACTATCACGATAACACAACATATGAAGTATGTACAAGACACTTATTATATTATGCAGTTTTTTTGAAGACTTGAGATACACACTACCATAATTAAGCGTGCTATTGTCAATTGACAATGTTAATTATATGGTTTGGTATTTATTACAGAACTTTACGGGAACTTATTTTACATTGTTCCTTAATAAAAAGTAATATTTTCATGCTGCAATAAGGACAATAAAAGTGAAACCAACAAAGCAATCATACATCCATCATTACACCACTTACAAGTGTTCCAACAAGCGACTGTGAGATTACATTTTCTTTAATACAGCTGCACGTATGCAATTATTTCATGCAGTACATCGACTATACAGCGCCTCTACCGTCCTCATTCTTCTCTTAGAATAGTTTTTTATTCATCATCTGATAGCTAAAGGATACAAGAACCAATGTGATATATGAAAATAGACCAGTAAAGTACATTTATGCTTCAAATACTAGTTTTATTATTGACAGTACAATTTGTATTCCACCACAATGAAACGGTTAAAAGAGGTCGGATAATAAGCCCATTGATTTAAAGGCGTGAACCATTTGGTTGTAAGGAGCGGCTTAACCCAATCAAACACGTGATAAGCAGCAGACGGTGACTCATACATGATTATCACCAAATCTTGAAACTCTGATGAATAAAAGATTGTAATATATAAGCAAGCGCGAATAAGGAAAGTGAAATGGACAAAACAATACGACGTCCATCATTTTGACATGACTAATTTTGCCAAAAATGGCCATGAGATCAGAATATTAGATACGCAGCTGCGGAATATGTGCAATTGCTATAATAATAATTGCATCGAGAAACGTTGCGATCTCGTTGCACCTAAATTTTTTTCTTCAGTTAAAAACAATCAACGATAGCATACGTGACCATTTTTTTAAGTACTCAAACGGGATATTGTATTTATAATGATATATCATATACAAAATAAATCATAGTTTCAACAACATTTTTATGAAATTTGTTTATTTATTTGCTGCCTTCTGTAAGCAAAATGATAATAAATTTAATGAAACTTCATATGTATTTTCGCTTGACTTCTTCTTATTCTATGTGAGTTTCTTAAATGGAGCATATCTTTGTTACGAGTTTAATTCGTTCCGCAACCTTGCTCGTATTTAAAATTACTCGTATCTCCAAGCAAATTTCCCCATTAGAATTAACAACTTATCAGTGATGCTTTGATAACTGGTATTCACGCGGGAAAGCGCGACGCGCGGTTCGTGTGCAACCGGCCGACTCGCTTAGCCGATTGTACGTATCTCAAATTTTGCTCGTATTTCAAAACATAAAATCGCTTGCTCGACGGCTCGTATCTCAAAAATCTCATATGTTGGGGCACTCGTATGTCAAGGTACCACAGTATATCAAAAGTGAAAAAATTAAACGATAAGTGGAACAAATCGGCTTGCACCAATAGACTGTAATTCTTTTTTTGAAACAAGAAATAGCATTTAAAAAAAGGGAAAGGCCACCAAAAAACAGATTACCCGAAAACATACTGTCCCGCTTAAAACGGGAGGGGAGGTCATTTTATTGATAGTGCACGTCATGGCTAATCACATGGTTTTCGATTTCGCCTAAAAAGCACACCTTGGGAACTGCAGTCGCCTTGTGAATGCAAATTCGGCCGAGGCGGAGGTTGAGCTGCACTCTTGCATTTGCCGGGACCTTGTGCCACTTTTTTTTTGCAGACTGTCCGAGAAATGCATTGAGTCACCCACGGTGCATAGAACCGATCGAATCCGTGATTGCAATATTATTAATGTTGCGAATGCGATGCTGACGGTTCGTGGCTTTGAAATGTAAGTATATACTTATCTAATGCGAAACTGGCATTTAAAAAGAAAACAAAGATTTGTATGCACCTTTATGTTCCATGAAGGTTGCTATTATATTAAAGTTATTATTCAACTAGCAGTCAATGCTATACTAAAGATAAATTAAAAATATATATACATACCAAATAACGTCATGGTTATGTGTCCAAGGAATTTGTCCAATTGTATAATAGTTACTATGCACTAGTTATCACAGATGAGCGCAATTACTTATTGTTTTTTTTCCTTTTGGAATCAATGTATTGAATGGAACTTTTGAATCTGTAACTGGTTTAGGACAAGACGATGGAACTGTGATCTAAAATATTATTCTAGTGACTATTTTTTGGTTGCTATGCAGTTTTTATAAACTATAAAAAACCTTTTCTGTCTGGGATACTTAAATTTTCTCGCCATAAAATTGTAAGCTGCCAAGATCTTGTCTAATCCTAATTCATTTCGATTTCCGAAGCTTCCAGGACGAGAACACAGTTGTTTAGGAAGGAAGGCTGTATTAGTATACAGGAATATTAAATTTAATCAGATTTTAAAGAAAATGTATGATAAGCCTGAAGCTTTCGATGCTTGGACTATTCAACCAAAGAGCGGTGTAACCTACGTTTTCGATTTTATGTGATCAAATTTTGTAATGTTAATTTTGTAATATAAATTAGGGTACGTACTTAAAAAGTAGATAACGGATTTTTTGATAAATCAACATACGAGTTAATACTAATTTTGTGTTGTAACTAAACTAAAAAAATCACTGAATTTTGTGACGAAAGAATGGAGAAAATGTAAAATAACTCTGTTAACTTCTGATAACTGTTATATCTTAACAAGTGATGGATTGAGAAAGGCTACGAGTTATTCGAAACTGAAGTGTCTTAATAGAGAACTTATCTTACGTGATCCGTGTAAAAACAATGTAAATAAATAAATATTTATAATTTATAATGGACCTCACAGTGATTGCTGAAAACATTGAACAAAAAGCATTTTTACAACTTAATTAATGTTCGTCTATTTAGTTATTCTTGATAAAAATCTACTATTCGAACAATATAAATATGGCGACTCTAATCACAACAGCGTATATGAGTAAGCGATAATAACTTATCACTAAGTAGATACAAGATGTTGGGCTTTCCCGGAATTATTTGAATATTAAGCTATTAGTGATATTGGTACTATTAGTGGTATTGCTTTGTTCCTTGCATAAGATGAAGCGTCTCGCCCTCGGTTAGCAGACGAATCAATAGACATTATGTCTGTCTGTCTGTCTGGCCGATAACGGTCCGCTTAGATAACAAGTGGCAGAGATAACAGTTATCAGCGCGGACGATGTCTGATGTCTGCGGGCGTCGGAAAAGCGGCCTAAGAAATCACAAAAATGTAGAATTTCATCATTACTTGCTATCTTATTGTTTAGCGTCACGTGCAAATCTTTTGGAGCTCAATTACCACGTGGTTATGAATGTTTCAATTCTTTATCACATCACTAGAAACGATTTTCTAATGTGAAAACTATGAAAATGACAGACTTAAGTGGATCACAGTCGTTAGTAGTATCAAGGAAATTGTATTTTCGACGACTTGAAAAAGTGTAGTACGAGCCCTATGATAGTTGAGAAATTTCTCCTTCATTATTGAAGATGGTCTCCAGGGAGGCCGAAACATATAATCACTTAAAATAAATGTGAATCCAAACTATTATTTTTTAAATTTAAATTAATTTAAAATTATATAACAAATTGTATTCCAGAATTCAACATATAAAAAAAAAAAAAAAAATTATGTAAAATAAATATTTCCAGTTGCTTGTATATAAGTATTTATTTATTTAATTAATTTATTAAATTAACAGAACCGTAGTTTCAAGATACATAGGATAATATGAATTTTATATGCCATTATAAAAGAAAAATAGAGTATACATTAACATACATACAAAAAAAAAACATAAGAAGATGATACGTATCAAAGATCACAGAGAAGAGGTACTTCCTGATGAGATTTTGCAATGTGTCTCAAGACTCCTGATGAGTGTTCATGTAATCTCAACAGCTGAGATCACCACACTCATCATAAGTATCATCAGATCACTCTGAGGTCTTGACCCCAGATTGCGCGCGCGGACAATGGCGGGCACGCGACAGGCGCGTGCTGGCAGGCACGTCCTGCGCGTGATAACATCACACTAGTGACTAATATCATCATATGTAACAACTGACACGAATACGGACTGTGATTACAGTCCAGGACCGAATTATAAGAAAGAATGTCTCACAATCGGTATTCAAAGTAAGTAGTTCTTAGTCATAATTCCAGACACAGGCTGATAAGCTACAATTCATAGAGACGATAACTGTAGCTATACCCTCATCGTCAGTCTACGAAAACTTTTTTATTTTTTTATGTAAGCACACACAGGAGAAAACCGACAGATGGTGATAGTAATTCTGAAGTCTCATCTATGGAATTCCATGACGCTTACCATAGTGCATATGGCTAAGCGCTGCATGTGGAGTGTTCATCCGTCAACGTCATAGACTACAGCCCGGGATTCACGCATCATCCTTATTATTACAGGAATTTACTATAAATGAGTGGTCTTCACGGGACGACTTTCGTCTACCATTAATTTTAATTAATAGGCTATGATTTGCATTTCACGGGTGAGGTATCAAATTCACACCGACCGGGGGTATTTTAGAGCTCAGAAATCGATTAAATTTTTTTTTTAATCTCCGTCGGGGAGCGACCCTATGACCTTAGGCTTGCAAAGCAAACGCTTTGACCCTTGAGCTAAACCCACCGGGTACTAGTAGGTTCATACGTGTTTCATGTTTTTTAACCAAGGGATCGTTCAACAGTTCAGGAAGGTCTTCTCAAAACGGTAGCACATAATATTTAATACAATACTAGTTGTATAAATGAGTTAAGTGGTGAAATATGGGGTATCTACAGCTTAATCTGATTTTTGACAGGCGCATACAACTGGGATGGGCAGCATTTGGGAAACTAAAGTACATTTTTAAAACGAAAATTCCGCAATGTCTTAAAACTAAGGCGTTTAACCAATGCATCCTCCCTGTATTAACTTATGGCGCAGAGACGTGGAATCTAACAGCAAGTCTTACGCATAAAATAAAGGTCACCCAGCGTGCTATGGAGATATCCATGCTCGGAGTGTCGCTAAAAGATAGAATCCGAAACGAGGAAATACGCAGAAGAACTTAAGTAGTGGATGCTACCCAAAGAATAGGCACACTTAAGTGGCAATGGGCAGGACATATCTGTCGAAGAGACGACGGTCGATGGGGAAGAAAATGATTGGAATGGCGGCCTAGAACTGGCAAACGAAGCATTGGCTGACCCATCTGCAAGATGGACTGACGACATTAGGAGAATAGAGGGAGTGACCTGAATGCGGAAGGCAGAGGATCGAAGAGGATGGAGACTCATGCAGGGAGGCTTACGTTCAACAGTGGACGGATACAGGCTGATGATGAATCTGATTCTTATTATTTAATAAATATATTACTAAAATATCATCATAAACCATATCTGACACATGTGGAGCAATTTTTAAGGATAAAGGAAATATATTCACATAATAGATTTATGTATAATAGAGTCGTGATCCAGAGTTATTTTGTAATACATTGTTTTTTTTAAGCTTTGAGGTCCTTACATCAACCAGAAAGGCTAAGGTTTTAACGCAACAAGATTTATATTAGGTCTGCATATAAAAAATCACGACCCATAAACTGATGCTGCACTGTTATCGGTATGTGCGGGCGCTTTTATCTGAGTCTTTCTGGAACACGGTGAGTTTCTTGACCGTTGCTAGACCAGAGTAATAAGCTAGATAATGGGGTTCTATATAAACAATGACTGTCCATAAACTGATGCGGGACTGTTATCGGCAGATGTGCGGCCGACCTTATCTGTTTCTTTACGAGGAAGGAGAGGTTCTTGACTCTAGTCCTTGATGATGAACGACAATTACATGGGAAAATTCGACTCAAATAATAATAGAGAATACTTTTCACGGGCCAACTGTGTACGCGTACATTTATTTCATTATCACGTGTAATAAGTAAGTCCATGGTTTTCATGTGTGTGAAATGCAAATCATGATTCATGTTTTTGTATTATTTGATTATATTTTCTATCTTTTGGAAAAATATTTATGTCTGCTTAATGGAATAATGTTTTGTATGCAATTAAAAAAAAATGTTTTTTAAACCCTAAAAAACGATTTTAATAGTTAATTTTTTTCCCTTACAGAAACATTATAAATTTGAACAAGAAATAATCATAAAATAAAAAAAATACAATATATAGGTACTTATGATTAAGTACAAAGCAATAAAGACAAGCAACAGAAGGTCCCAATGCTCATCAAACAGACGACTTCAACAAATTATTCCTCCAAAGAAACTCGTGGAGTTCATGTCTGAATTGGGCCTCCCTTACGTGAAATATATCAACATCCGAGGCGATTTGTTTATATGTATATAACATTATATGGAACATGAATTTACAACATTCTATCTATCAGAGATTTCTGACATTATTGGTTAATAATTATTACTCTTAATAAATGATTTGGCTGCATTTTTCTTCATTCAAAAATAAAAATAAGACATTATTATCAGAATTATTATTTGGTTTGATACAACGTTCTTTTGAAGACGTTTTATGAATAAAGTTACTTTTGAAAATTGTATAAAACTATTATTTAATTCGCATTTATAACGTTTATCGAAAAATACCTAATTATACACATGAACAATACGTATTGGGTTCTAAGCCTGTTTATTGTTCTTTTTTCAGTGGGTACAATTTTTAGACGTATTTACGGGCGATTAGATGGATTATCAAGATATACAAAAAATTCGAACGTTGCACAATTTGAAATTGCAGCACACGATTGTTTCAACAATGGTTCTGTATCTGTCTGGCAGTCACTCATGGTTACTCACGGCCTGTTGGCTGGTGAAGTCAGAGACCTCACTGTCAGCGGACGGCAGATAAGGGCGGCCAGACAGACACACTGCCAGTGATAACAGTAACAGATCAAGCACATGCGACAAACTGGACAACTACCTATATTCGCACAATACCTGTGCATCACAACGGATACCAAATTAAATAATATCTGCGCAGTATCAATCCTGATTCTGCGAAGATTGATTTGCGGCAACAAAATCATAATCTGCAAGTCTTTTCACCTTAGCATACAACACGTAATTCGTATATTCAAATACTTGTTGCAAATACTCTCGTTTAAGTCGCACTCGATAAGTTGCATTGCATATCAAGAACCAACTTCGGGAAGAATAACCAAGTCTTTCTTTCCATCCATCGAACACTTATTGACGTGGAAAAAGACGAACTGCGTGGACTTTCATCTCACCCAAGCGTTTACCGGACACGGAATTTTCAGTGAATTCCTAATAAGATTTGGCCTCTCTTCTTGCAACGCATGTCCATGTGATCCAGGCATGCAACAGACGGTGAGACAGCGACTCTCTCGTGGAGTGCATCACCCATGAGAACAGGAGACGCATTCTGTGTTGTCGCCTAGGAGTCTCTACCATTTATTGGGAGGATTTTCCTAAATTGCTGCTTAGTTCTAACGATCCCTTGCTGTTAAACTTCATCAGGGAAATCGTCGGGGCTACAAGAGTGGTTAACGAGGCTGAAATGGAATAGGCTCCTACATTCTTCAAATATTTCTCAGACGCATATTTTTAACTTGTGTGTAACTTGTAGGGTACAACACGCAACTTTATATTTTTTCTATTTTTTTTTAAATTAATGAAAAAAAACTATAAATTGTCTTGATATTGTGGGTTTTGGGTTAAGCCGTGTGTGGCGAAATTTCTTCCACCAATATTTCGACCGCCATTGCAGGGGTCTTCTTCAGGATTGATAATCAATCTTGATAATCAATCCCCCAATATCAAATCTGGCCGTGAAAACCTAAGAAGTTATTTATAAATTGTCCTAATGTTGATTTATGTAATCTAACGAGAACTGGACAAAAATAAATTCAACAGAAAACCTGATGTAAGCTACCATATTATAGGCCCTTTTTCTTGTCAAGTACGCATCAAATCACTTGAATAGTTCAATAATTACTACTGCACTTTAAGATAACCATTACCAAAAATAGTGATCAAAAAAGCTTATGTTTAACATTTTGCTTAATAACCAAGCAGTATGAGCGTGAAATATACCGTGTACATTGTTATCCATTTTCCTTCACATTGACGAGAGCCCACAAGCTCGATGAAAAATAAAAAAAATGCTGAAATATACCTGTGGCAATCACACCAATTAATGCATATGACCACCTCCAAGTGCACGGATTTCAGACACTATTGTTTTGTGATGTAATCAAGATAAAGAGCTTAATGATTAAACTATCGCTAACAGTTAGTTAGTCATAAGATAAAAAGTCAAGTGACACCTTTTGATGAAAGTCATTTATTTTACTTGTAATATTAATTTAATTGTGATACCAAATATTACATTTTTAAATTAAATTATTTTCAAAATTGTTATTGATAAATTAAAAAAATATTCATATACTCGTATGAAAATTTGCTACTAATTAAGATTTTCAAAATCTTTAAGCTGCTATCCATAATCTGTTAGTGTGATTAGATTTACAGAAAGGATTTCTCATCGATTTCTCAGCTCTAAAATACCCCGGTTGGTCTGAATTTGATCCCTCACCCGTAAAATGCCAGTCATAGCCTATAATTAAAATTAGCGGTAGACGAAAGTCGTCCCATGAAGACCACCCATTCATAGTGAATTCTTGTAATAATAAGGATGATGCGTGAATCTCGGGCTGTAGTCTATGACATTGGCGGATCAATACTCCACATGCAGTGCTTAGCCATATGTATTATGGTAAGCGTCATAGAATTCCACAAATGAGACTTCAGAATAACTATCACCAACTGTCGGTATAACTATCACCAACTGTCGGTATTATCCTGTATGTGTTTACATAAAAAGATTGCTTATTATGTCTAACATATTAATATAATTCAAAATAGTATTATTACCTGTGTATTACTAAAACATGCGTCTAGCCAAAAAATTAATATTATTGAATTGCTACTATTTATGTTAGAAAAAATGTTGAGATGAATCCGGGATTCTGAAATAAGGTCACTCAGTGGAAGGTTGCCTAAGTGCTGATAACAAAGGTCTCTGACCCGGCATCGGACTATCTTAGGAAGAACTCTTGGTTGCTGTTATCATCACCCCCCAAGAAGACATAGAGAGAACATCCGATAGCGAAACATTATCTTTTAAAAACATTACTTTCAATGCATAATTTTAAGAAGTAAATAACCTCCACGTGATGTACGTTATACTATAATTCACTCAACAGTAATCTAGATAAAAATTCACCCATTAATAGGTTTGAACAACGACAATAGTTCGTTTTAAGCGCAGTTTTGCACGATCAACAAAGTTACACAATATTGCATGTAAAAAATACTTGGATAGTTTTCCATTTATTGCTTAGCATGTATTGCGCTTCAGGATCTAATCATCCATATTAGGAGCGTTGGGTTAATCATTTTCTCAAAAACAAACAACGAAATATGTTCCAGATATTCTCGGCTCCGTGATATCTTAAGATGCCAAAACTGATGGCTGAAATGGAGGTCCCTTTCTGGGGTTTTGTGTGATAGCAAGATTCCAGTTAGGACCAAAGGTAAAATTTACAAAACTGCTGTAAGGCCAGCTATGCTCTACGGATCGGAGTGTTGGACCACGCTGAAACGTGATTTGGATAGGATTCAAGTGGCAGAGATGATGCTGAGGTGGGCGGGCGGTGTGACTTGAGTGGACAGAGTTCGAAATGAGCATATTCGGGGTTTATTCCGGGTGGCCCCCATACCTGAAAAAATAAGCGAAAACCGCCTAAGATGGTATGGGCATGTGACACGGAGAGATAAGGACCACATGGTGAAGAAAGCCCTCAACATACCCACTCTGAGAAGAAGACCTGGAAGACCACAGGCAACCTGGACTGCAACTGTAGACAAGGATTTGAAAACTCTGGGCTTGACTGGACAGACAGGCATGGCAAATGTGCATAAGGAGAGCTGACCCCAGATGATGGGAAATGGCGAGGTTAAAGAAGAAGATACGACAAACAGCTGTTATCTTCAAGTAATTCAGCTCCCGTTTTGGAGGCCGTCTAAAATTTATATGTTTGCAGATGGACCTCTAGGTGTGGGGAAATATTGGGTCAGAGTATTGACAATGTCTGCTGACAAAACTGTGTGCCGACAATTTGTGGCGATGCTCCAGATATAGTATATAGAAGAGGCAGCAACTCTAGTGTACTATTAATTAATTAAATCGAAATTAGGAAATTTGAATATCTTTCAACAGAAGATCGGTTGATTATTCTGATGCACTTTGATCTTAAAGTTCAGCTAAACACAACTAAGAAGACGTAGTAATCAACAGGCGGTGACAAATCCTAGTTCGGTCAACGTTCTTTGTAATATGAGTTGTTATTGGTTTAAAATATGACCCATTTGTACTGAAAAACTTTGCCCTGTGATCTCACCTAGGGTCTGGACCACTATACACTTCTGAAAGAATTTATCTGATAAAGAGATGACCCCGGGATCGATGCTGGGCGAAGACACAATAACTGAGAGGAATTCTCTGACTGTCGAGACGTGAAGATAAAAGGCGGTGACGTCAAATCAAATGCGGCGTGTGTGTTTTTGGCAATCGCGAAACAATTAGCGAACCCAATTAAAAATACGGTGACTTGGTTTTTCAACGACATAGATAACTTTAGTTGGAATTTCCGCTTGTAAAATTTAAAATTTAGTCACCAATAACTGTAAAATACATCCACAAGAGGAAGTGACATTAGTTATAGAAATAGATAAATCATGTTTGTCTCCCTGTGACATAAAGAAATATGTACTCTTGATACTTAAACTTTTTAAAAGTTACTGTATACGAACAGTACAAAATGACATTGAATCTCTTATTATTGGTGCATTTCTTTGATAGTACATTTATATGCATATTTATATGCAATATTGTGCAACTAATAAATTAAATATGAAAGTCATACAAAGTATTTTGAGTTTTTACTTAAAATCAGCAGCAATATCTGTCTCTAATTCCGGCGAAAATCTGAAATCCATATGTAACTTCCTTTACAATACATCCGTGGTACAAATTGTACAAATTGAGGGAAATGGTACTCAAACGAACAATTAACCCTTTCGCATCGGTTGTCGGCATATGCCGTCATAAGATTCCCCGACCGTTGACATCGGTTGACGTGATATATCGTTTTGCTACATTATTAGAAGAGTTCTTCATGCATCATCTGATAGCTAAAGGATACAAGAACCAATGTGATATATAAAAAAAGAAAAGATAAGTACATTTATATTATTATATTAGTATTTGTATAGCGCTCTTTTATGACCGAATGATCATTCCAAAAGCGCTTCATTGCCTTTCTGAGTAAAAAGGTGGGTCTTGAGTCTGCTTCTGAAGGATGCCTCCGCTTTAAGCTCTCTTATGCTTTCCGGTAGCGAGTTCCAGGCCATTGGTGCAGCGTAGCTGAAAGCCCGATTGCCAAAGACCGTGCTAGGACTACCTCCCGTCAGCTGCAGGGTGCTTCTATTTGCTCTAGCCGATCTGAGTGTCTCTCCACGCGCGCCTATTTCTGAAGGCTTGATGCTTCAAATACAATTTTTATAATTGACAGTATAGTTTGTATTCAAACCGAGCCGTAATGAAAGGGTTAATAAAAAATAATTTTATTCATATGTATGTTGAATTTAAATTCAATCAAACCTACGCGCAGAACAAGTAAATTATATATATTTTTTAAATTAATATTTCTTAGTATTATGAAATTGATATGGTAATATGCTCCGAATGAAGACGAATGTATGGAATGATCTTTCGATCTTTCAAATTAAAAAAAATGACAAGTCATCCAAATTAAAATTATTTAATTTTTATTACAATTTATTATCTCTTATGAATGTATTTAATGAGAATATTTAAAATACACGCTTTTTAATGATCACGCGTATTTAATGAATAATTATTTATTCCAATCAAATTAAAATAATATTATTCTATTGATTATGCAGTAAATTGACCGTACCTCCGGGCTTCAACAAAACTGATAATTTTTTATTTAAATTTATAATTATAATTAAAACATTTATAAATATTATTTTTTAATGAATGAACTTAATTGACAAAATAAATTTAAAAATGTAATCATGATTCAAGGTAAGTAAGAGTCTAAATATTTTTATGTAACGTGGGGCTATTAGCGCAGCATGTGGTGTGTTGATCCGCCAACGTCATCAATTTTTTGAAAAACATCTATGAATGAGCTGTGCTCTGAAGATGACTTTCCTCTAATAGCAATGTTGATTAATATGATATGAGATTTTACAGGTGAGCGATCAAATTCACACCAACCTGGAGTTTTTATAGCGTAAAATAATATTTAGAAAAATTTATACAATATATTTTAATCGTCTTTGTTCTGCCCATGACTTTTGGAATGATGAGCAAACGCTTTACCTCTATTTTCTAATACAAAAGTTTTATTTGTTTTATGATGTAATACGGTAGCATATTTTGATTTTTTTAACTGAATCAGTTATAAGAATTAAGTTTGACTTGAGGGTGTAAATAAAAGTAAAAAAAAGTGTCTATAGGCTAAAAGGTTGTTGCCGGCGGGTATAGCTCTATGGTCAAAGCGTTTGCTTTTCAAGCCAAAGGTCGTTAGTTCGATCCCCGAAAGGATTTTTAATCGATTTCCGAGCTGTAAAATACCCCGGTTGGTATGAATTTGATCCCTTACCCGTAAAATGCCAGTTATAGCCTATTAATCAAAATTGGTGGTAGACGAAAGTCGGCCCGTGAAGACCACCCATTCATAGTAAATTCCTGTAATAATAAGGATGATGCGTGATCTCGGGCTGTAGTCACACTTTGGCGGATCAATACTCCACATGCATCGCTTAACCATATGCACTATGTAAGCGTCGTAGAATTCCACAGATGAGACATCAGAATTACTATCTGTCGGTATTCTCCTATATGAGTTTACACAATAAAAAAAGGTGAGCTGATGCAATATGGTACATGTCACTTGATTATGAGATGAGTAAGCAGTGCCGGTTTTAGGCGGTGGCGAAGTGGGTCGGTGCCCCAGGGCGTCGAATAAGCTAAGGGCGCCGAGGGCAACCGATCTTGTTTAGATTTTTTTTAAATATAAGCAATATGTGGCCCCAGAAAAAAATGTCCTAGGGCGCCGCAGGGTCTAAAGCCGGTACTGTGAGTTAGTCATGTCCTGGCAGTGTACTCGTGGTTAGTTTTATGTTACAAATAAACCTATGTATAAGGTGCATGTTGTGAGATTGATCACATGAACGACCCTATCCTCCCCTTCCATTCACCGGCCATCTTGTTCGCTCTTACAATATAATAAATGTTATTTGTATTCTGCATTGTATGGCGAGTCCACGGGGATACATACTGATAGACTAAACCTGGACCGAGATATATATTTTTTAAATCCAACAACCTGACCGTAACCTGTTTTTTAGATCCATACTACAGTACGTTTGTTATTTCCTCTTGTTTATTTCATGACTAATTGTTGATAAATAAAGGGTCCGCCAAATAACTTTTTTTTTTGAAAATGGGGCGCAAAACATCGAGTGTAGCTTCGGCTGTGTGGCACGTAGCGCCGTCTTGTTGAAACCAAATGTTGCCAATATCCTCCTCTTCAATTTTTGTGAACAAAAATGGCCCGATAACGATCGCCATTGACTGTAACGGCCACTCCTTGCTCATTTTTGAAGAAAAATGGCCTGATTTTCAAAGTAATGTGGCAATATTTTCCAGCATTGTTCAAGCGTATACACAACCATATTCGCTTAGCGGAAGGATAAAACTAATTATCTGTAAAATCAGACATGAGTTAAATGTTACTATTCACGAAATAAGCACTAGTTGAAAAAAAAAGTCAGATGGCGGACCCTATAGTTAATACTTCTAGTAAGAACCATCTCAGAGAGGCGAGCCCGATGGATCGGTCATATCATTCGCCACGACGGTCATCTTCACGATATTGTGGAAGGGATGGTCGAGGGTAGGAACTGCAGAGGGCGCCCTAGACGAAAGTATTTGCAGCAAGCGAGAAGAGTGGAGATCGAAATGCAAGATTTTGTTGCTGCAAACCAATCCACTGGATTGATACTACGAAGAAGAAGTTAATACTTTTTTAGGAAACATACAGGAGAGCACACCTAGTGCAGCCTGCCTTGAAAGCAATCGGCTCTATGATACACAACCAATACAGCCTGGACACTGTATGCACGAAACGTGTGTTGTGTTTGTGTGCAGGTTAAGTAGATTGCAAGTGTTATATATTGATCTGATCTGTCTAATATTGATCTGTTTCTTGAAGAGGTACATATTTTATGAAGAAGAAAGGAACACAGATGCTAAAAGAGCATTCCGAGCTTACCGGTGGCGCTAATGAAAGAATTTTTGAATCTGCCAGTCCTTGGTCGACATACGTTAATCGTGTATGGATATTCGGCAAGTGTAAGACGAGTTTATCGGTTGCGGGTGGGTGCAGGATGAATTAATTCTTTAAGTTCCAAAGAGCAGCGACCGTGGTAATAACGGTCGAAAAGACTAAGTGAACCAATCTTACACGTGTGTTCCATTGATTGCAGGTTAGACGTAAGAGTGTCATTGCTTGTCAAATGAATTTATCTTCTTACGAGCCATGATTTCGATAAAATATGTATAAAATATCAAACGCAAACAAATCTATGGTATCTTTATGTTTTACCTAATTTAATGTACAAATTTAACTTAAGTTATTAGATAAGCCTGTCGGTCTTGGGTGGCTGTAGGATGAATGATCCATTTGGTAGGTCCTAAGGAGTGGCTCAACCAAAACAGCGACACAAAGTAAGCAATAAGTAGTAAGTAGTAACCCATCCAAGTTTTGGTCCGCACCCAATGTTACTAAGCTTCGGTAATCTAACGAGAACAGAGCTTACGGTGTGCTATTGTCGCTGGATAATGATATATATCTGCTTACTTTGTATGTGTTGTATGTTTGCGGGAGGGAGATGGGAGGAGGGACGCTCTCTCTCTTTCTCTCTCTCAAGGGAGAAGAAATAAAATGAAAAGAGCGCGCATTCTATATAAAAAGTATTGAAGAATGCGTGGTGGCCGCCGGGAGTATTTATAGCAGCGGTCTGCGGCCGGTCTGCCGTCTGACTCACCGGCGGCTAACACGAGCGAGTGGGGCATATGGCCACCACACACCTAACCTCACATCGTGGCCTGACCTGCCCTAACCTAACCTAACATCTGGACACTATATTAGCGGCGCTGTATAGAGGGTGAATCACACACACTAAAAGTCAGTCACATGAATACGTTCTCAAAGTGGGCGATAGTGGCCCTTGTGGAGCGTTTGAGGCTTTCAGGGGGCGGTAGAAGACCCAGAGAAAATTAGGGGGCGTAAGAATGGCATAGTGATGACATATACATAAGTAAAAACTATATAGAAAGATGATAGCTAAAAAAATGGGAGGCTGTATAACAAAAAAATAAAAAACTAGTACGAACAGGGCGGCGACACATGAAGGCTTTTGGAGTACATTTACGATCGTCAAGAACTTAATCTTATATAATAGAATATGCAGAGAGAATGTCATTACATTGAAAATCAGGCCATTTTTCTTCGAAAATGAGCAAGGAGTGGCCGTTACAGTCAATGGCGATCGTTATTGGGCCATTTTTGTTCAGAAAAATTGAAGAGGAGGATATTGGCAACATTTGGTTTCAACAGGAAGGCGCTACGTGCCACACAGCCGAAGCTACACTCGATGTTATGCGCCCCATTTTCAAAAAAAAGAAGTTATTTGGCGGACCCGTTATATGAATAGATAGGGAATATCTGGCTTATCATTCAATGTTCTAAAAAATACAGATTTACAAATTCCCAAGTATGCCTTGGATATAGCTGTTGTTTCCAAGACCCAGTGATATCGTCTTGAAGATAATCGAGAACCATGCATATAATATGTTCCAGATATGGAGTGGATATACGAAAGAAGAAGAAGACCATAATGTTGGTAAAAATCCCAGTCGTAGCATATATAATTAATATATATTTAAATGGAATAAACTTTACCAACCAGAATGAAATAATATTGGATGCCACTGAAGTTTTTTGAACCAGATGATTATTTTTAATTAATGATAATTTTTATATGATTATTTGAACTGGTATCTCTCTGATTGATGGTGAACCTATAGCACAGTACTTTTAGTTAAAAATGAATTTTATTGTACATAGTCTATTGTAACCTAACCTAACCCAACCTCATATAACTATGTCTTACTTCCTAATATTTGCGAGGAGATTATATTTCATATGGGATCAGCATATTAGATGAATTAAGGTGAAGCGAAAATGATGGATATGTTTTTTTTTATCTATTTATTTATTTATTGATTTTATTAGAAAAAATATGTAAGACATAGCTACATATTACAACTTTACTAATAGTTAAGCAATATTAGAATTATTATTATTAATTAATAAAGACTGAATACATAAGTGATACATTTTAATAAATAAAAACAAAATACAATAGGTATTAGTGGGATGCACCAAAACGTAACAATATTTGTCAAGAAAAATAATAAATGTAAAACATGAGTCTTGTAAAATTACAGATATTATAAATTATAGAGATTCAAGAAATCAAATCCATCGACAAATGTAGAATGTGATTTAAAAAAAGATTGCGATTTGTTAGAGTAAAGCCTGGACTGAATGAATTGACAACACCTAACTGATATTTTGTTAGAAATCGGTTTGTTTGAAAATTATTTTAGTATGAGGAGGCACAGATTATTTGTTCTTCCAAGAGGTAATACTAACCTGCCTATGCCTCTTAGGAGAGTAATCATACGGTTCAACCATATCGCCTCGAATATCGATATATTCCACTCGAGAGTAGCCCAGTTTCGACATGAGCTCCACGAATTTATTTATCAAAGTTTTTCGTGGAGTCTTCTGTTTAGCGAGCTTCGGGACTTTTTAATAATAATTGTAAATAATAGTAAATACCTCATTGTTTCTCTTGTATTATATCTTATTTCAGGATCGAATTAAATATATTTGTATTTGTAATATTTCTGAAAGAAATAAATAAAATTGAATTGAATTGAAATTGAAACTACATAAATCGAGCACGGGCTTACTTATCTGGAACGAAAAACTTAAAACATCGAAGAATCTAAGGCCTGTGAATGACGACATTATTATATGCACCGATATAATAATTCTATAACCCTTTCAGTGCTATTTAATCTTGAAAATCGTTACTAAGTTTGTGTGAGAGTTACTTCAAGATTGTAGGACATTTCTCAGTGGTTGGCTGTATTAATGTCAACAGTCATAACATGATTATTTAGAGCGGCCATGGCAACGAATAAATAAATAGACGCGATACACTAACCATGACTTATTTTTCATACTCGCCCAACGTGAAATTTATTTTCTCTTATTTTGTGTTTGCTCATGATGTTCTGCGTATTCCGGCGGCGAGGCTTCCTCGTTTCTTCTTGAGAATATCAACACACCATACACTTACAATCTACACACGCAAAAGTATTAACAACTGAGTAACTTTTGGGTGTATTGTTTTTTAAATCGTTTTTTAAAATCTTTATTCCATACAACAGTTTTTATGATAAAGAAAAAATAGTTGCATGTACTACGTAGCAAATTACTTATAAGGATAGTCCATAGAGTGAGAGAAAAATCGATTAGAGACTATTTATATTTAACCTTTCGTAACGGCTCGGTGGAATACAAATTATACTGTCAATACGGCGTGAATTTTTCAAACCATTTTTTTTGCTTAAAAATAGTATTTGAAACATAAATGTACTTATCTAACCTATTTTCATATATGTATCACATTGGTTCTTCTATCCTTAGCTATCAGATGATGCATTAAAAACTATTATATTTAACAAAGGTTAAATATGTAAATCCATACATGTGGTGGCATTGACACATGTGGTTTAGAGAAAAATCGCTCCTGTGACGAAACCCAACGATATTTATTTACATTAGTACGAGTTGGGCTAGTCAACAAATCGCTTAAAATATTTTGATTAATCACCTCAAATAAATCTCAGATCCTACAACGCCATATGTTCAAGTTCCTGGTATCCTGTATTCCAGGTAGACCTTCAGGTATATATCTCGAGACAAAGCATGTGACAACTGTGGTAACTGACAGAAATGAGTGGCGGCTATTTGGGATGATATTTGTTTCAAATACGGAACGGATATGGAAAGATGTAGAAAAAATATTATTAAGTTAGTAAATTGAAATTCAACAGCTTAGGTCATCGATTTAGCATCGTATACGAAGGTTATACGCAATATAAGATTCCCAGTGATATTTCATAGTGTAAAACATGTTTAATTCCATGAATGCGTACATTTTTAGAAAGTTCAGACTTTTACCTATTTTTCTACATAGTCGCCACTGAGGTCAATGCATTTTTGCAAGCGGTATACGAGCTTTTAAATGTCCGAGTAAAAAAATCTGCCGCTAAGCTACGCAGATACCTGGGAACCGCTTCTTCGAGCTCTTCTCTGTCGCCGAAATGCGCTGTGGGCGAAGCGAGGGAGAGATCCATCATGAACGGCTGCCAAGCCAAGACTGAGCTCCGCAGGTATCTCGCTAGTGAGAGGATTTGGAGTGAGGGAACCAAGGTACACTACAGAGTCGCGGGACATAACAGCGCTTTTCAGGACTGTAGCGCCATGGGGACTTCATACTACAGATAACCCTCGTAATATAAAAATAAATCAAGTTCAAGCCATGTAGTTGGTTTGCAGCATCTGTCCAGCAGCAGGAGATATTTCGCGTACGAGAGTGAGCCAGGTGGTGTTGAGGTGGCCGTAATGATATTATTGTTCCGCGGTATCTCTTGTTGATACAAATCGTTGGTCAGTTCTATTCTTGGGCGGGCCTCGGCGCGGGCGTGGGCGGCGTCGCTGATAGTCACCACTCCGCACTGACCACCACGAGAACAATGTCTCCATGCTAAACCAAGACAAGTTTCAACAGTCTTATACTATATTAAATCTTGACTGATTGAATAATAAAAAATAATAATATAGATACTCTGAATATATATTATAGATACATCTATCGTCATACGATGATAACAATGGTATAAATACAAGTTCTAATGCGTGTCGGCTCGGGCAAAGAAATAGCCGAGGTGGCTAAGCGGTATATAAAGACCTGGGCAAAGGTTGGTTCCAAGGCTAGCGGTTCGCATCCCGCTTCTGCCGATATTTTTCTGAATGAATTGATGCGTATAAAGGATTTGAGGTATCGTATGTGTATATTTAATTACTAATAGTCTTATACTCATTTAATTTAGTTTCAAACCGTAGTTGCCCCTGTGGCGCCCCCTTCCAGACCTCAGAGCACATTCTCTGGTACTGTCAGTTCCTCTTGTTAGAAAGTGGAGTCCTTTTCGATGCAGTTCGAAGGAATCGTCTCGGCGTTATCGGGCATGCAGACTTTGTAGCCAATTAAAAAAAAGTCCACGCATTTTGAATTTTTGCTAGTATTTTCGGTGAGAGAATCTATCTTCCATCTCCATCTCTTTACAACCCGTGAATGCGATTATAATATCTTTCACGGGTTCTTTCTTTTATCACTTCTGTGCAGTGGTCACAATTGCTCAGAGGGGACTCCCACTGGACTTATCAGTTGCTAACTGATCATTATGAGACTTAACTGTCCTCCGGTGTGATGCGGGTGTGAGGCGTGTAAATACCAGCCAGTCTACTCAAATCTAAAAACACGCATTTAACATTTTTGCTCGTATTTTAAGTGAGAGAATCTATCTTCCATCGACTGCTAACCCGTGACTGCGATTATAATCTTTTTCGCGAGAATTTTCCTCAACATTTCTATGCAGTGTCCACAATTGATCAGAGGATACATCCCTGATAGACACACCCCTACCCCCTTTCCTACATAAAATGGGTTCGACCACTTAGAAGTCATGGATTAAGGAAGGCTACGAGTTTGTCGAAACTGCAGTCTCCCAAACAGAGACCATATTTTACGTGATCCATGATGTAAACAAGGTAAATAACTAAATGTTTGTTAATTATAATGGATCTTAAAGTGAATGCTGAAAAAATGAATGCAAAAAAAATAAAATATTTGAATTGAAAAGTGTATGAGCGCAGTTAGAATGCAGATGATTTGCCTGCTGTGGACGCACCGTGTTGCACTTCGCGGTCTGTATGGACCGCCTGGGCCTCGCAGCTCAAGAATGCGGCGCTTTGTTTTTTGCACACCCATTCAAAAATGATAAGTCTTTCACCTTTGCTTTCAAAATAAATTTAAGGGCATCAGAGCAATCATATTACCGACGCGCGGTGCCAACTGTCTACGGCCGCCAGGGGTGAAGAACAAGCGTCGCAACACAATCATATCCTATTAGTTTTTCCATATCTGAAGATTATTGACACCACAAATTTATGCCAAATAAATCATCATAGCCGAATCACCTGACAAGCTCCAAGACACGCTCTACGACCTCAATGAAGTGTCGAACAAAATTGGTCTGAAAATGAACATGGATAAAACAAAAGCCATGATAAATAGTCATATTTCCCAGACCTTCGACGCTATTTCGAGTGGAGGAACACAAATAGAGGTAAACGACTATACCTATCTGAGACAAGTAATACAACTGGGACGAAGTAACTTCTCAAAAGAAATCAACAGGCGTATACAACTGGGATGGGCAGCATTTGGAAAACTAAAGTACATTTTTAAAGTGAAAGATACGCATGTATTAAACTAAGGCATTTAACCAATACATCCTCCCTTTATTAACTTATGGCATAGAGACGTGGAATCTGACAGCAAGTCACTCATGAAATAATGGTCACCCAGCGTGCTATGGGGAGATCCAGGAGTGTCGCTAAAAGATAGAATCCGAAACGAGGAAATACGCAGAAGAACTCAAGTAGTGGATGCTACCCATGAATAGGCACACTCAAGTAGCAATGGGCAGGACATATCTGTCGAAGAGACGACGGTCGATGGGGAAGAAAAGTATTGGAATGGCACCCAAAAAACTGGCGAACGAAGCATTGGCCGACCTCTGCAAGATGGACTGACGACAAAAGAAGAATAGCGGGAGTGACCTGGATGCAGAAGGCGGAGTACCGAAGAGGATGGAGACTCATACGGGAGGCTTACGTTCAACAGTGGACGGATACAGACTGATGATGAAATCATCTGGAATCACACATGCCTTGTCCAAAGACATTTTCCCTGGAGGTACACTCCGGAGAATAAATCGTTCTAGGAAGACCACGTAAGAGATGGAGTAAATAGCTAACATCTGTGTCACAAAACAGGCTCAGAGTAAGACGGTGACGAAGTCCTATAAAAAGGAGACGAAGAATTTTGCTCGTATTTCAAAGCAAAAAATCGCTCGCTCGACGGATCGTATCTCAAACAACTCGTGTTTTGGGGCACTCGTATGTCAAGGTGCTACTGAATTTGATGCGTTTTTTTATTTAATGTATTATTTGATTTACATACAAATGTAAAGCATCCAAATGTGTGCTATAACTATGTTGTGTGTTTTATACGTTTATTAAACGCTACATGAATAAATGATCTATGTATTTTTTTTAGTGAAGTAATTACATTTAAATTATAAGTTAATTTTTTATTGCCTTCGTGTCATATTTAATGAAAAAAAATATAATTGTCCAGTTTCACCGAGAAAATAGATTGTTAATGTCACTGTTTTGCTAAATTATAAATTTTGCTTAGTAATCCTATTTCAGCAAACACGTTGTTACTGAGCGGTCAAAGCATTCAATTGGTGCTTCAATATGAAAAAATGCATTTGATCATCATTGCTGAAAATCACACATTTTGCTGAATAATGCACATATTTTGATAACGCAGAACTCATTGCTCAATTAGTTGATGAGGTCAGTTTAATAAGTGCATCGAATGCATCGCTGGAGACAATTTACTTGTTTCTGCTGAGTAATGAAGATTGTTAACCATTGTCGCGATACCAAAATACTAAATCAATGATGAATTCCATTTTATAATTGAAGATACAGCCAAATATATAAAAAAATGGCTACTAAGACAACGTGTGAGATATTATTGCATCGCTAACCTGCATAAAATTTATGAAATTACTAAGAGAAATAAAAAAAAATGTGGTTCATATAATTTTTTTAAATTTTTTTTTGACAATGTGAAGCGAAGTATTAGAAAATGACTTATTACGTCTCACTCTGGAGGATAAGGATATTTTCATGTTGATATGGCGCAACTGAGGGGAATGCTTGGATTGCCCCAAAAGAGGACCTAGCCCCTGGACACAACCAGAGGTGGAATATATGAAGTTCCTTTAACAGACTTTGGACTGGAGTATGCAAGACGAGGACACAAATGAAAGCCTGGCAGTTTTACAGCGGACCGACTGAATGTGACTGCGGCGTGGAGCAGACCCTGTCACACATTCTGGAGTGCGCGCTGTGTCCGAGTAGCTGCACCCAGGAAGACCTGATGATGGCCGAGAGAAACATCTGTTTTGTTGAAAAAAATAATAATTAAAAATGTGTTTTATTTTATAGGAAAATTTGTTCTGTACATACTCGTAAAACGTAAAAGCATTTCTAAGAATTTATTCATTATATTGTTGTTTTAAGAAAGGGAAGTTTTATTTTCAACTTGTTAAAAAATAAGTCAATGTGTGTAAAATTATCTTAAAAATAAAATTGTGTGTATCATTTTGTTATTTCTGAAAATAACTAATAATGTAACTTCTTAGGTTTTTACGGCCAGATTTGATATTGTGGCTTTTGGGCTTAGCCGTGTGTGGCAAATTTCTTTTGACCAATATTTCGACCGCCATTGCATGGGTCTTCTTCAGGATAAAGTTGCCATGGAGATATCAATAACGCTCGTAAAAAGATAATCTGACGCCAACTCACAACTAAATCATCAATCCTGAAGAAGACCCCTGCAAAGAATGTGCTCGCAACAACATGAAAACTAGATTGGCAGTTGACATTGAATTTGATGTATTCTTACAAGCTTGACAACTTTAAAAAGATGTCTATTGCAAAGACGTTTACTTGAGAAAATTAAGAAAGTGCATTGGATGAACGAGTATCATTGAAATTGTTAATTTTCGCCGACTCGTGGAACATGTCACAATAACAAATGTCGAGAGACGTGGAAAGTCACGCTGTCGAGAGACGTGAAAAGTCACGCTGTCTAGTGACGTGGAAAGTTCCGCTGTCGAGTGACATTGCTGTCGGCTCGCGTGTCTGGTGGGTGACAGACCCCTGGCCGATGCGGAGAAAAAACCGCTCGTTGTTGGAGTCAGTGTAAACCGTACGGGGACATTTTTAGATTATCATTGACACGGCGGACCGGCCGTCTGCCACCAGCGCCGCGTGACTCAGGCGGCACAACACACCAACTAACTAGCTAGCTAACTGCACGGTGCAATATCACCACACTCGCCACACATGGCTCAACCCAAAACCAATGATTTCAAATTTGATGGTGACAATCTACGAAATTGCATTAATACTATGTGATATAATCAAATACAAAAGTTAGGGCAAAATGGTCCAGGCCACGAGAGCGACGAGCTCACTATCATATCTTCTTTGATATTCATCAACTAACTGCAAGATTATATATACGATGCGTATGGGAATAATATTTAAGGCATACACGTTAGTATTGATGGGATTAAACGTGTTTTTTAATCTGCTTCTTTAAGAGACTATTCAAAAGCCTGCCTATGATGTTAAGCAAGGAGCTAGAGAAGCTGTCCGTCTTGAGTCGACGTAGCGTTACATGGAAAATAAATGCTCCTTAATGAATATGTTCAAGAGGAACAAATTGAGAAAGTTCGAGAAGCAGTATCCATCAATAAAAAAATCTTAGTAAAGTGACAATAAAAGTAAAAAAAAGTATAAAACTATATGTATATGTATTTAATGTTTATAAATATCAAATAATGAACTGAATTGAATTATTTTTCATTATGTTTATAATTTCAGTTTATTTACGGTAGATGTAATTTTAAATAATAAGTAAATGTTGTAATAGTATACACAACACTAAATATACTCAAAACCCAATGCCCAAAAACGTAGTAAACGACTATAGGTTTTTTTCTCTTTTTTTATTTATACTTTTCTTATCTTGTTGCAATAAACTTATGTTTAATAATTACCACGGCAAGCATTTACAGCAGTTAATAAAATATAAGTCAATAAATGTAAGAATAATTTCATGATATTGAAAAATGTGAAAACGATTTCGATTAATATCAAGCTTATATTTGAAAAAAAAACAATGGTAAATATTTATTTAAAGAAATACATATTTATTAAATTATTTAGACAAAAAAAAAACTATGAATGATAGATTAAACTTTTTACCAGTCTGAAAAACGAGTACCGTTTGCTTTTAATCTTATATGACTCTAAAAGCGCATCGGAGCATTCGCATTTACGACGATTCTCTCCAAGCGTTTAAATTTACAAACTTATTTTATAATAAAGATTAATTGAATGCTGTCGATATCGCAGATTATGAACCGTTATATTATCGAGAAGACGGAGAAATTATGTTCCTGTTATCGCTGCGCTGAGAATCCCTGGCGGTGATCGTGAGCGATACTAAAGCCTTCTTTTCTAGTAATAAACATCGCCATTGTTATATTTAATGCCAGGAAATCGCCAATAAGTCAGTCATATAAAAAACTAAGGAAGTAAATTTATTAATCCGTTTTCTGCTCTGCTGAAATCGACCATAGTTCGCTCAGACAAAACGTAGACGTGTGTATGTACGTAATATACACGTCTTTTAATGAAATATTTTGACTTGGGTATTCTCTTAAAATAAATAAAAGCAATTTCAGTATTTGTTCAAAAAAAAGGACGTCATACGAATCGTTTACTATTATACATTGATACTATTGGCCATGTTGAAATTATTGTTTTTTTTTATGTAAACACATACAGGAGAATACCGACAGATGGTGATAATAATTCTGAAGTCTCATCTGTGGAATTCTATGACGCTTACCGTGATGCATATAGTTGAGCGCTGCATGTGTAGTGTTGATCCGCCAACGCTTTGACTACAGCCCGAGATTCACGCATCATCCTTAATTATTACAGGAATTTACTATGAATGGATGGTCTTCACGGGACGACATTCGTCTCCAACCGATTTCGATTAATAGGCTATGACTGGCATTTTGTGGGTGAGGGATCAAATTCACACCGATTGGGGATATTTTAGAGCTCAGAAATCGTTTTTTTTTTTTTTTTTAATCTCCGTCGGGGATCGATCCCACGACCTTTTGCTTGCAAAGCAAACGCTTTGACCATTGAGCTAAGCTTGCTGCTATATTTATATACATATCCTCCACTAAAGTCGCAACACTTGTTGGTTGCCATATGCTCTAAAAGGGACCGGTTGCCGGAGAAGAGCATAAATATCACATGGATTTTCTGCGCATTTAGCTCGTCAACCAAAACCGTCTAATAAACAACAGTTACGGCGTCATTTATTATCACTTCTTTGAAAACAAAATACTTTAAATCCCTTAAGAATTTGTTAAATATTCACCTATCTATTACATATCTGAAGCATATGGTCACAATAAATAGCCGCTACATAGTTATATCAACTGCCATTGGCCATGCATTGTATCTCTCCACCCGAAAATGCATTTGGAACATATAAAAATACTATTCCCGACGCCCCTCAGAGCCTTAAAAACGACAAATTTATTAACCGAGGCATAGTTGCTAATTAATCAGCATTTTAAAGGATATGAAATGATGAGTGAGATGCGTCCGAGGTTAGAACCGTATTACTAACCAAAGAAAACTAACGTTAAACAACAGGCTGTTGATATAACATAAGCAATATGTCATAATCGTTGGTTATTGATGCACGTTAACCCTTTCATTACGGCTTGGTTTGAATACAAATTATACTGTCAATTATAAAACTAGTATTTGAAGCATAAATGTACTTATTTGGTCTATTTTCATATATCACATCGGTTCTTGTATCCTTTAACTATTAGATGATGTATAAAAAACTATTATTAGAAAGTAGTAAAACGATATATCACGTCAACCGATAACAATGGTCGGGGAATCTTATGACGGCATATGCCAACAACCGATGCGAAAATGTTAATATAAAAAGAAAAAAGTACAATTAAATACATAGTATGAATAATGTATTAACATAGATCACAATAATATTCTTATGAATAGTTTGTTAAAATACTATCAGATGCGGTATTTCGTTCATCAATTATATTGACTGACAAAATAACCTCATTTACCATGTATTGTCGTTTGTTCTGCATTAGCAGGTAGTATTTTTTGGATTTTTACGAATTATAAATTTACGAATTGATATTATACATCTTATAAGATATCGCGTACTCTTGTGTTCTTGAGTAGTGTGTTGAGCTGGCGAGATGGTGTCTGCCGTGTAGTCGTACGTGTCCCCAGTGTCGCAGTGAGCTGCTCCCAGAAATAACGCTCCCGGGTCTGGTCGCGTCGCCCGGCGATTCATATTATTCCCCGCATTCTGTCCATTCATTCAGCGACTCCACCTCGAGTACGAGCACTCCACCAGCACTCACCAGCACTCCTCTCCTTGACCTTCCAGCACAACCATGCGACACGTCACTCGTCACGTAGCTTCCTCGTTGACTCTCTCTCACTCACGTCAGGAATAGCTAATTATTCGACGCACACGCACATGGAGGTATCCCTGCACATTATGTCGTATCCGAATCAAAACATCTACAACTTTTCAACATTTTTGGTAAGATTTTCTAAAACTGTGCTAGACCAGAACACATTTCCCAGATCATTGACAATTGCTCCCCACATTTGTGTCAGAAATGGTTTATAAAGACACACGTCGATGGCTAGTTATATTGTTTTTTTAACCATTTTGGCAATGCACTATAAATGTAGTTATAATTATAAAGTATTATATAGCCTATTGAAAGGATTGTACTCAATGATATGACTCCAGAATAACCACATATACGACTTTACTTATTTACTGTAGCAAGAATTTACGTAAGTTAAAAGTTGTAAGTTATTTTGTAGTGCGGTTTAGAAGTTTGTGCCTTTTTTCAAAACAACTATAATTTAATAATATTTTTTTTTTTATTAATCACAAATTTAACTAGATGAAGATGGAGTAGGAACAGATTTTCTCACCGCATTTTTGAACACATAGTAAAAAAATGAAATTAATTTTCAGATGCGTTTGTATGCACGTTACGGCCATGATTTTGCCGGCGGTTATAGCTCAATAGTCAAAGCGTTTACTTTGCAAGCCTAAGGTGGTGGGATCTTGATCCCCGACGGAGATTAAAAAAAAAAGATTTGAAATCAATTTCTGAGCTCTAAAATAACCCCGGTTGGTGTGAATTTGATCCCTCACCCGTAAAATGCCACTCACAGCCTATAAATTAAAATTGGTGGTAGACGAAAGTCTTCCCATGAAGACTACCGATTCATAGTAAATTCTTGTAATAATAAGGATGATGCGTGAATCTCGGGCTGTAGTCTACGGTAAGCGTCATAGAGTTTCACATATGAGACTTCAGAATTACTATCACTTTTTGTCGGTATTCTACTGTATGTGTTTACATAAAAAAGAATAATAAAATTCAGTTGAAAGGCTGGCGCATCAATGCCATTTAACAGGATATTTTGCAATCAATGAAATATTCCAAGTTTTAAAATATTTTTTAATAAAAAAGTATGTTTCATATGTGTTGTAGTTCTTCGTTTATATTTATAAGCGGGAAAATGTCACAAGAAAAATAAGTCGAACGCTTATTCAAGCATTCGACTTATTTAGTGAGATTTAGTGTCGCGTTAAGTGTGACAATGAAGGGCCGGCTGAGCTTTTATTACGCGGAAGAATGCGCTGCGAGGAACGGGCGAGTGCTGTAGCGCGAGGGACTCCATTGTCAATGAGCCCTAATATCAAATCGAGCAAAAAGCTCGTTAAAAAACAAAATCTTATCACTGCTTCGTGTGAATCATTCTTGGCTGAGCTTGGATTTTTATGTAATCGCATGCAGAAGAGCACAGCCGGTCAAGAACAGTGCACTCTATGCCGCTCAGCCAGGGAGGCTGGACCCTGCATGTGGAAAACGTCCGTTGTGTTCGGGTTTGTGTGTGGGTTGGGAAGATTGCAAGTGTATATTTATCTGTTTGTTAAAGAGATCGAGATTGTAGGAAGGAGGAAACACAGACGCTGGAAGAGCATTCCAAAGCTTACCGATGGCATTAAAGAAGGAAACTGGCAGTTCTTGGTCGACACACATTAACCGTGTATGAATGTTCGGCAAGTGTAAGGCGAGTTTGTCGGTTGTAAGTGGGTGAAGGAGGAATTAGTTCCGACGAGTCAGGCAAAGTTTAGAAGATATTTTGGGCCTCCAATCCAAAGGTGACTGCCGTATTCAAGGATAGGGCGGTCTTGCGGTTTGTCCTTTATATAGAAGAAGACGTTGTTTATCGTTGAAATACCGACGTGATCTACTGTATATAATACATAATATATAATATTTGTTCTGTTTTACCATTTTATTTATTATATTTTAAACTTTAAAACCAAATGTATTGGGCCTAGGCCGTTAATAAAATAAAATAAATAAAATAAAATTATTCGAGAATGATACTCCAAGGATATTGATGGAGCTTGCTTTTCGTATCTTACGAAGGACTGATTGGCAACAAAGTAAGCAAATTATTAATATTTTTATACTTCTTTCCATATCCGTCCCAAATCTGGAACATATGGTCATCACAATTTTTTTTATTTAGTCGGTTTTCATTGTCTTTTCCTCGTTCTAAAACATATCTGCACCTCAAGGTTCACTTGGGAACATATATGGTTGCTGACAACCTCCAGAGCAAAAGCCCGAGTACTTGAAGAGTACTTTAACGTAGGGTAGCTGGGTAGCTGAAATATCCGGAAACATATATTTGGGTCAATTGTTTATTCATTTTTTTTTTCAGAAATCGTATGATTAGTCCGGCGCCTCGAGGTTTGGACCATTTTGTACTAAGGGGTGGCGCAACCCGAACATTTATAATAATAATAGTTAAGTCTTTCTCTGACTAGAGCTTCACGTTACATGTGAATTCACAAATTCTTTTGCACGTATTGGTTCTGCATAAAAAAATGCGCTAATTGGTAATGTGCCGATTATGAAAAGAAGCAGCGCCTGGAGCCAATAAGCGGAATCGAGTCCACCAGACAGCAATAATACCGATGTGCCGTAAACAGGTGACTCAGCACACGGCGCATCGATACGCAGGGACAGCATGACCTGGATAAGAGTGTAGTGGACATATGTCCCAACTAGGCAGCAGCTGTACATGAAACATGATTATTTATATATTTTATGCATGTATATACAGTAGAATACCATAAGGCGGCGATAAAAATATCTCATGTGTTGACTGTATGTAGGATGCAATTTTTGAAAATGTGCTTCGCGGAGCACTTCGAACATCTCACTTGGAATAGCTGTCATGAAGCATTGTTCAAATAAGTGTATCAAACAGTTTGAGAATATATGCTTTTGGCGTGGAAGCTGACAGCAGAGCAAGTGTATATTGCTATCTTTCATGTAGAGATCCAGATTGTATGAAGGGAGAAACTCATATACTAGAGGAGCATTTCACAACTTACTGGTGTCATTCGGGAAAGTGTTTTGTAAATCACGTGTTCTTGGTTGACGTACATTACGCATATGGGTGTTCAGAAAGTGTGAGACGAGTCTGAGGAGACTCAGTTAAGTGTGTGAGAACTGTGTCGATAAATATGAAAACTTTAAGTAGGGAAAGGCTCTTTTAGCCTTATCCAACAGAATCCTGGACCGGTTGGATATGTAGACCTCATCTCTACGGAGTCCAACTATAATGCCCTTTATTTATACGCGGCGACCTTCAGCGAAGAAGTAAAAAAGTCCAAATCTTAACGTCTGAACTACTAACTTTTACACCCACATTTGGTGTTGCTCACCAAAGCCCGTTACTTGTATAGCGAGAAAGTACTCTGAAAACAATGCCTTGGTAAGTGCTCCCAAGGAGCGCAGGTACAAAACGACCGGCCCAAGGGCCTTAGTCCCAAAAAAATAATCAATACTGGTTAAATCAGTTAAAATATTACTGACACAATATACTGATTTGAAAATAGTATATCTTTATCGTTATACTCGAATGTACAGGTAATCGATCGACTTACAATATACATTTTTCAATTATGTAATTTTTGTCATTAGTAATATAGTGTTTTAAAAGAATTCCTATTTTTTTGATATCCACCAACATAAATGTTTAAGTTTAGAGGAGCGCCAATCATAGTAATAGCGTTACAAAAGTGTGACCCCAATATTACGTCTGCCACCCCAAGGATTAGCGATTAGACGTATGTGTCTCATTATTCATAAGACAATTGACACTTTTCTCAAGGGATTCGAATTACTCGTAATTTAAATGATATTTTAGGGCTTCAACCCAAAGGTGACTGCCTTATTTCAGGCCAGGGCGATTTTTTCTTTCTGTATAATATTATATAGGATGTAGTTTGCCGGTGAAATACCAACGTGCTCTATTTGTAAGGTTACATTTTGGGTATATATTTTTCGTAAAAATAGAAGAAACGACGTGATCATTGACTTTTTAACTAAAAACATTATATTAACAAGACTCAGAGATAATATAAAATTAAAAAATAATTCATTTCTTTAGAATTTGATATTTGTGAAAAACAATGTGAAAAATAAGAAAATATAATCATATAAATTACTTACGTAAATATTATATGCGTTATTTTTTATATTATATATGAGTATAGTGGAAGTGATTCAACCGTTAGACATCACCGGCATTATATAGTGCTGAGGTTAGATCGGGTCAGAACAAAATGTGAGGCTAGGTTAGGTTAAATCAGGTCAGTAATGTGACGTTAGGTTAGATAAGGTTAGACAGAGACATGGACGGAGTTCTGTACCGTTCCCGAAGCTGTGTGAACGAATTGAGATTCAAATGAAATTCCACTAAAATTTAAATTATGTAGAAATTAATGATCGCAGGTTGTCTGGGGGCAATAAGGCGAATCGAGTCCACCAGACATGGTGTGTTGTAGTAAACACCTGAGTCATAGGCTCAGAGTCAGCGCCCGCCAGCAGCACACGCACCGGTGCGAGGAATTTGCAAATCTGCGAAAATATTGACACGGCTACAAACGAGTGCTTCACGTTACGCAATTCGTATGGCATAACTTATTAATGTCTGACGGATATACAATATATATAATCGTGTCGGAAACAACAGGGTCAGATCCTTTCTGCACAGAATTGGGCGACGTCGATGGCGTTACTCCCGGCTATCATCAGGTCTTCCTGGATGCAACTACTCGGAGACAGCGCACACTCCAGAAGGTGAGACAGGGTCTGCTCCACGCCGCAGTCACATTCAGTCGGTCCGCTGAAAGGCTGCCAAGCTTTCATTTGTGTCCTCGTCTTGCATGCTCCGGTCCGAAGTCTGTTAAGGGACCTCCATATATTCCACCCCTGGTCGTGTCCAGGGGCTAGGTCCTCTGTCTCTGCTTATCCTGTGGAATGACCGCTAAAAACTTATGGTCAATCTGTCACAGCCAATGACGAGAAAGATCACTGCACGCTGCGAATGAATCTTTTACCTTTTGAACGCCGCGTTTTTTAAATTTATTGATCGATTTTTACACTGTTATACAAGTAATACATGAAGAGTAAAAATATTAAAGTGAAGGAGATAGAAATGAATTTATATTGAACAACATATTAAATAAACGTATAGTTTACATGAAAAACGTTTCATTTTCTCGTATTAAATTGAAAATTCATGTCATTCGGTATATTTGCGTCCAATTTGATACGCAACGATGCAACGAATTTTCGTCCACTCTTATTCAAGTTATACGATACGTGGTTACGCGACGGTGCGGACGGACCTTTTAAGAAAGGTGTGTTGGATAGTATAGTGTTTGGATATGGTTTTGCATTCTCCGGCTCTGGTGTCCGGCAATTGGCCTCTTTTCTGTGCGGATACTAAACTCGTTTGCAGAACGTTGCAAGGCAGGAAGATGCAGACGGAGGAAATCGATTTACACCGTGAAGCTGTAACCACGCTGGACAGACACCGGGAAACGTAGAAAATGATACGTAAGTAAAGTAGAAAACTTCTTTTTTTTTCTAAATAGCAATGGTAAGCTTTTCGAATTGTCCACCTCATAAAATCATTAAAATATTTCCGCATACAAAAATGTTTGTATTGTGTATCGAGCACGTTTGATACATTATTAACTTTGATGTGAATCTCAATAGAATTAAAAATAATTCAAGAAATTTTGGGAATGATACAAAACTCCCTCTATGTATATATTTTTAATCTTGCTTAACACATTGTTGTAGGGACACAGATTTTTCCGTTTTTGCGGGACTGCTGCTGGATTTCGGGACCCGTAAAAATCCGTGTTTTGTAGTCTGTTACTAGAAGTCGGCTCACGTGTTTATCCGTGTAATTTGAACTGCATTTTTTGTTGTTGTCAGTAGCTAAATGTCACTGCTTTGATATTTAATAATACCATTTTTTTATTCGTCGTCGCATTTATTACAGTTCCACCAAATGTATTGTACTAATTAAGATATTGAATTTTTATACCGTACAAAAATAAATTTAAAAAAAATGACACATAAAAGTTAAATAACGAACTATAGGTGCTTTATCCATGCTTTTCACTTGATTTGAAAACCTTTAAACATTCCTGTTATACCAAATATGACATATTTTAGTTTTATTTATTGTTTAAAATTCGACTTTTTATTACATACATTTTTATAAAACGCAAGTTTCCAATGAATATAAAGTCATCCTCCGTGTTTCTTCTTCATTTACAAGTATTGTTTATGGTAAGTCTGTGCTTAAAATTTCATAATTTTATATTGTATAGTATAAAAGTTATGGCAAGTTTCCGAAAATGTAAGAATACGCGAGCGGCTGCTAAAAAATGGTCCGCGCCAGGCTTAAGACAATGCGCGAAATCACTTGCAAACAATGTGTTAACTTAACCTCACATTTTGTAATACCTGATAGAATATAATCCAACTGAATCTAACCTCACATCGTATGCTGACATGATCTTATGCTACAAAGAGCATCCACCTTAAGGCAGAAAGATCCACCGAAAGATTTACACAAAAATCATGAAAGATTTGTAATCTGCTTACGTAGTTACGCAATTCACGTATGCTACCAGATCGGCAGTCTGCCGTATTAGATCTTTATTGGAGAAGCTTTTCCAATGCTTGCAACGTAGCAAAATCTAACAGAAGACGCTGAGACTTGGTGAAAAATAGAAGTTAGTTTGACCAGGATCCGCGTGGAGGTCACATGCAAAAAAGTCTTGGCGTTTTTTTTTACTGTCTGCGCGGAATAGCGACTGTCTGCCGGAGCATGACGAAGGTGAAGTGTTATGAAAAAAAAGGAAACTTTCTTAATTACTGTCTGGCCGATTGTTTGTCACTTCCTTTTCAATCATGTATTTTTGACGGCCCGAGTATGCTACTACTATGCTGGATGATTACATTTCAGAAGAATTATTCTAGATGGTGATCAAATGGCGTACCAGCACATCTCGATCCTTTTCTTACATCTATTTCCTCTTTTGTCGATGGTATTGTTTTCCTAGATCTCTGTGATCTTTGACACATGTCATCTTCTTCTTCTTTTATGTCTTTTTTTTCTCTTTTGTATGTATTGTATGTTTATCTATACTGTATGTTTCTTATTATTTTATTCTATGTACTTTGGAACTGTGGTACTTTTAATTAAATAAATACAATAAAATAAAATAATCTACACGAACCTGCAGGTAGAGTCGTCTTTTTTTTTGTCCGCCAAATAACTTTTTTTTTTTGAAAATGGGGCGCAAAACATCGAGTATAGCTTCGGCTGTGTGGCACGTAGCGCCGTCCTGTTGAAACCAAATGTTGCCAATATTCTCCTCTTCAATTTTTGTGAACAAAAATGGCCCGATAACGATCGCCATTGACTGTAACGGCCACTCCTTGCTCATTTTCGAAGAAAAATGCCCTGATTTTCAAAGTAATGTCGCAATATTTCCCAGCGTTGTTCAAGCGTATAAACAACCATATTCGTTTAGCGGAAGGATAAAACTAATTATCTGTCAAATCAGACATGAGCTAAGTGTTACCATTCACGAAATAAGCACTAGTTAAAAAAAAACGTTAGATGGCGGACCCTATACATTGTCTTATTCCATGTCGGATTTACTTCACGGAACTTTGTTCAGTACATTAATTATAAATATTAGTTTCTGATGGCCTTTTAGGATGGTGACAACTCAGACAGCGACCTAAAAAATCCACATCCGTAATAATGCTTCAGTTGAAAATTTTCATGAACTAATATGGAAATATGGCGTGTCTACTCTCTTATCTTGTGATTCCTTGCAAAGTCAAACAATCGCACTCCCAATATTCTACGTAAGCACATGTTCTTGAAACCGATTATACAGTTGCATTGACTTGTTTTTTTATGTAAGCACATAAAGGAGAATACCGACAGATAGTGATAGTAATTCTGAAGTCTCATCTGTGAAATTATATGACGTTTACCATGCTGCATATAGCTAAGCGCTGCATGCGGAGTATTGATCCGCCAACGTCATAGATTACAGCACGAGATTCACGCATCATCCTTTATTATTACAGGAATTTACTATGAATGGGTGGTCTTCACGGGATGACTTTCATCTACCACCAATTTTTATAAATAGGCTATGACTGACATTTTACGGGTGATGGATCAAATTCACACCAACCGGGGGTATTTTAGAGCTCAGAAATCGATTAAAAAAATATATTTTTGAATCTCCGTCGAGGATCGAACCCACGACCTTTGAGTTGCAAAGCAAACGCTTTGACCATTGAGCTACACCCGCCGGTGGAAAATAAGCTGCAAAACATCATTAATATGCTTAAAAATACATTTTTATGTACGAATAAGGCTCCGCAAGCAACTTGCCAAAACATTTGCTTGGAGCACTTCATGTACGGCTATGAGACATTGTGCTTATCTGAAAGTGATAAAAAAGACTATAGGCCTTTGAGATTTGGTCTTAAAGAAGAATTCTCGGAATTTCCTGGAGAAACCACGTCACGAACAATGAGGTTCTCAGGATAATCAATGAAGATAGGCACCTAGTAAGAACCATTTCACAGAGTCAAGCCCGATGAATCGGTCACATCATGCGCCACGATGGTCTTCCCTAGAGGGCGCCCTAGACGGGAGTATTTGCAGCAAGTGTTCGAGGATATGAGTTGTAGCGCTTATGCTGAGCTGAAGAGGGTTGCGGAGGACTGAAAAGAGTGGAGATCGAGATGCAAGATTCTGTTGCTGCAAACCAATCCACCGGATTGATACTACGAAGAAGAATAACACAATTTTTCACACAATTATATCGTGTACATAATGATCAGTGAAGCGGTTGTGCTGCCTATAATCATCATACCACCGAATACACTTCCATTTCTCTATTTTAGTTACAGATTTATTAATCAATGAAACATAGCGGTGTTTGTTTGACCTATGGTTTACAAGACACGTGTGCTACATTGTTGGCGTAATAGTCACTAAGTGGCAATAAGTGCATATTTAGATGTAAAGCCTATTGCAGTCCCCATGCTTGGCCATGTTCAGGACAACAGGTGGTATGAGCAGGAAGCAGATTATGGACACTCCATTTTTAACTTTTTTTTTAAAACTATTGTTATTCAAATAACGTTATAAAATATAATGGAGTCGTAAAAATTTTAAGCACATTCTATTGAAATGTAGCCGAAAAGATTATGTCACGTTTTTTAAACGTTTGTATACGATTTGAATCTGGTTTTGAAGGCACTAAATAATAATAAATAGGAACCATGTAAAAAACAAGTCAAAATGCTTATTTATTTTAAATTTGAAATGGTTTTAAAAAGGAAACATAAAAATGTATTTTTATTGTTAAATTAAAAAATGTATATGTACATAGTACTCTTTTTATTTTATGTCCGCTTTATAAATGTGGCCATAATTAATTAAATTAAAAAGTGGCGTAAGTCAAGAAATTGTAAAAAACGAGTTATTAATTTATTTCAGTTTCCAATGTTGTGAATTAATATAATCTTCATCCAGCATTAAATTAAAAAATCTTAATACGACATTTTATACAATGTGAAGTTGTCACTTTCATTGGTTTTCAACCAACATCAAAACACTAGCCTTTCAATATCTCAGAAGGAATAAAACATGACTTGCACCACTTTCATAATCATGGGCACATAATGGAGAATGCGGTCGCTACAAATCGCTGCCATACAGTTCAACCAACTGACATTATCTTTAAATTATTAATCATCATTGAGGGATGTCTATTTTTATATGTACGGTAACTATCCATTCAACTCAATCAATTACCCAACTCTTTTTCTTCTAGGGATACTTTCTTTCCATTCCTTAGAGTCCCGTAGCTAAATTGCTGCTTCTTCTTCGCGATGAAATTTACAACCCTGGGATTCTTGAATGTTTTAACTTCTACATTCCAGATAGATATACCCGTGCTCTTAGATATCCATTGTTATTTATCCCAATTGATACTTGTGGAGCTTCGACTACTCAATTTAGTACAACGGCAATGGCGCTCTTAAATAGCCTACCAGCACACCTCGATCCTTTTCTTAGATCATTTTCCTTTTTTGTCGATGGTATTGTTCTCCTAGATATCTATGATCTTTGATACACGCCATTTTCTAAATTTTTCATGTTTTTTTGTGTATGTATGTTTATGTATATAATAAAATTCTTTATTATCCTATGTACCTTGGTAGTACGGTTCTGTTAAATAGATAAAAAAGGACTATTTGGTTCTAAGAAAGGCTCGACCATACTAACGACACGCAGTGTTATCAAGCGGCTAAATATTAAAGAATAATAGAAGTTTAATTGACAAAATAACGCGCTTGAGAACGTTAATTTTTTAACGTTAACATCAAAATCATCGCTGAAGGAAAGCTTTTAGGTAAATTAACTTCATATTTATAAGTACGTGTATACATAAAAAAAACAAAGACTTCTAAGCATATCCACACATAGTTAATGTATTTTGAACAAGAACTGGTGGTTTCCAAAATTTCTTCTTAAAAGCCACTGGTAAGCTCTGAAATACGATTCAGTATTTGCGCTTCCCTCTTTATACTATATGGATCTCTTAAAAACACATATAAATATAAACTTGCGATCTTCCCAACCCACACACAAACATAACACTTGTTTCCTGTACACAGTGTCAAGAAATCCTGGCCGAGTATCATAGATTTCACTGGTTTTGGTCTCCTGCAATAGTTTTAATAAAAATACGTACGTCTTAGTAAAGTAAATAGAGAATTCAATATACCCCATTGCTATTGCGATGTCTCGCTCGTACGCTATCCGTGGATGTAGAGAAGAAACAAAACTAGATGTCCCTTTTGTGCTCGGCGTCGTTAAATGCGGTTTTAGCAATCGCCTTCTGCTTGCCGATTTTGAAAACGTTTCACGTCAAAGAAACGTACCTTGTTTCCGTCTCTGGCAAAAAAAGACAAGTCCATCGATAGTCTGATGCAGTCATAGACAGTCACATCAACCGAGCGAATCTATAATCCGCAGTTCGTGCTGCAGAATGGCAGGCAGTCGTGATGCCGTTCACGTTGCAAAATTTATATTACGTAATCACAATAACGCACGCACTGATCCTGGCTCGTGCTCGGACTTGTGATTTCAACCTGGCAGGTGTGAGGTTCATAGCAACAACACTCGATAGCTCCGAGAAGGAAAGCAAAGTGCTGGGAGAACATAAGCGCAATGAACTGTACGATTAATCCTAGTACCATGAAATTTTGATTACTACATGATATAAATAAATAAACTCTTCAAACACCTATGGAAGTTTTGGACAAAAAACCACGATTATTGCTCTGTATCGTCCTCATATGGTCGTCACAAATAACGGGTCCGCCAAATAACTTTTTTTTTTTGAAAAATGGGGCGCAAAACATCGAGTATAGCTTCGGCTGTGTGGCACGTAGCGCCGTCCTGTTGAAACCAAATGTTGCCAATATTCTCCTCTTCAATTTTTGTGAACAAAAATGGCCCGATAACGATCGCCATTGACTGTAACGGCCACTGCTTGCTCATTTTCGAAGAAAAATGCCCTGATTTTCAAAGTAATGTCGCAATATTTCCCAGCGTTGTTCAAGCGTATAAACAACCATATTCGTTTAGCGGAAGGATAAAACTAATTATCTGTCAAATCAGACATGAGCTAAGTGTTACCATTCACGAAATAAGCACTAGTTAAAAAAAAACGTTAGATGGCGGACCCTATACATTGTCTTATTCCATGTCGGATTTACTTCACGGAACTTTGTTCAGTACATTAATTATAAATATTAGTTTCTGATGGCCTTTTAGGATGGTGACAACTCAGACAGCGACCTAAAAAATCCACATCCGTAATAATGCTTCAGTTGAAAATTTTCATGAACTAATATGGAAATATGGCGTGTCTACTCTCTTATCTTGTGATTCCTTGCAAAGTCAAACAATCGCACTCCCAATATTCTACGTAAGCACATGTTCTTGAAACCGATTATACAGTTGCATTGACTTGTTTTTTTATGTAAACACATAAAGGAGAATACCGACAGATAGTGATAGTAATTCTGAAGTCTCATCTGTGGAATTCTATAACGCTTATCATGGTGCATATGGCCAAGCTCTGCATGTAGAGTGTTGATCCACCAATGTCATAGACTACAGCCCGATATTCACGCATCATCCTTATTATTACAGGAATTTACTATGAAAGGGTGGTCTTCATGGGACGACTTTTGTCTAACACCAATTTTAATTTATAGGCTATGACTGGCATTTTACAGGTTAGGGATCAAATTCACACCAACCGTGAGTATTTTAGAGCTCAGAAATCAAATAATAATCTTTTTTTTTTAAATCGTATCGAACCCACGACCTTTGGCTTGCAAAACAAATGCTTTGACTATTGAGCTATACCCACCAGCTACTGGAATAGAAGTAATATCCGGGCAATCTTCCTATAGCGTTTTAATAATATTATGGAAAGATCCATGCTCGGAGTCTCGCTAAAAGATAGAATCCGGAACGAGGATATCCGGAGAAGAACTCAAGTATTGGAGGCTACCCAACGAATAGGCATATTCAAGAGGCAATGGGCAGGACATATCTGTCGAAAAGACGACGGTCAATGGGGAAGAAAAGTACTGGAGTGGCGCCTAAGAACTAGCAAACGAATCATTGGCTGACCCCCTGCAAGATGGACTGACGACATAAGAAGAATAGCGGGAGTGAGCTGGATCGAACAGGATGGAGACTCATGTGGGAGGCTTACGTTCAACAGTGGACGGATACACGCTGATGATGATGATGATAGGTGGAACTTTGTTTTGATCGAGACGGGTATAGGCGGGTCGTGTTTACGCTGGGCGGGAGCCGCATGGAAATAATGCACATGACTCCTCAAAACAACGTGCCGCATGACTCTTGAATGAGTAACTGAAGCTTCCACGGACGGCGGGTATTTTGGGCGGAGACAAACTGACGTCCGGGAGGGACGGCCACGAGGACGACCGGAGCTCATCTGCTTGTAGCGTCAAAATAATGCTCGCACATGCAAGTACGTACGAGTTTAATACAAGCTCGTTATTCTACCTGTTAAAAAAAAACTTTGTTCAAATCGATGTCATCTTGCCTCGATTGAGTATATTTAGCCGGCGGTCATAGCTCAATGGTAAAGCGTTTGCTTTGCAAGCCTAACGTCGTGGGTTCGATCCCCGACGGAGATTAAAAAAAAAAATGGATTTTTAATCGATTTCTGAGCTCTAAAATACCCCGGTTGGTGTGAATTTGATCCATCACCCGTAAAATGTCAGTCATAGCCTATCAATCAAAATTGGTGGTAGACGAAAGTCGTACCGTGAAGACCACCCATTCATAGTAAATTCTTGTAATAATAAAGGATGATGCGTGAATCTCGGGCTGTAGTCTATGACGTTGGCGGATCAACACTCCACATGCAGCGTTAAGCCATATACACCATGGTAAGCGTCATATAATTCCACAGATGAGACTTCAAAAAAAAATTACTATCGCCATCTGTCGGTGTTCTCCTGTATGTGTTTACATAAAAAAAACACAAATTCTGTGATTTTATGACAACAATAAATTGCGTTGCTTATGATTGTTATTGTTGCAATGGGGGTGGGGGGAGATAAGGTCACGTAAAGATACGACCCTCTTATGAAATATTTTAGATGAGGTTAGCTTTGTCCCGTTTAATTTACCATTACCGACAATATTATGATATGGTAGCTGATAACAGTGCATCTGAATGATAATGTTAAGTTAGGACGCATGTACTGACCGGTACAGATGGAACTCGCTTTCTTGTGTCTAAGTTTTGAAAGCTAAAATGCGATATTCTTTACGATTGTCCGAAAAACAATGAGAGATCCAATCAACAGCCAATGAATAACGGTGTACATCATGAGAGAGATCGTTGCATTTCGTGATTCTGATGTTTGAGTTTAGGTCAAGGAATCTTTGAGTATAGAATGCTAGGTTAGGATATCATCGCCTTAAGTTAGGTAAGGTTGTGAATGTTACATTATAAGATACTTTTGCCTGCGGTAGGTTATCCTAACAATATTCACCTGTAATTAGGTAAAGATATTTTCGTCCATTGTTAGGTTAAGTGAATAAGCCATTATCTATTAGTTAGTATAATATTTAGGCATATATATAGTAATGTAAGGTTAGGATGCCCTCTTGTAGTTTAATACGTTTAATAAAACAGGCGCAAGGTAGGCTATTGATCAACATCATGAAGCCTTGTTAAGGTAATGTTAGGTTAGGTTAGGATGCCTTATCCTGGTAATTTGACATATTAATGACAGACACGCGCGCTACATCTGGGGGCAACATTATCAGGCCGTGTGAAGATTAAGTTAGGTTAGGTTAGGTTTCGTGAGGTTAGGTTAAATTAAGTGAAATAAGGGAATATAAATATATAAACTTATGATTAAATACTAAAGACAAGCAACAGAAGGTCCCAATGCTCATCAAACAGACGACTCCAACAAATTATTCCTTCAAAGAAACTCGTGGAGTTCATGTCTGAATTGGGCCTTCCTTACATGAAATATATCAACATCCGAGGCAATTAGGATGGAGACTTATGCGGGAGGCCTACGTTCAACAGTTGACGGACACAGGCTGATGATGGAGTGAAATAAGCTTAGGTTATGATGCCTTATGCTAGTAGTTTGGCATGTTTACGAAAGATGAGCGATAGACTGTGGGGCAGCATCATCTGGCTGTATTGAAGTTAGGTGAGGATACCCTCGCATATAGTAATGTTAGGTTGGGAGTGTCTTATCCTGTAGTTTGGCATGTTTACGACAGACGGCGGGCCGTGTTGAGGTTATGTCGTGTGACCAGCTGCTCGTACCTGGGTGTCGTGCCTCGGCGCGCGGGCCGGCGCGGGCTGGGCCGCGGCGGGGCCCGCGCCCGCCCGCGCCTGCCTCCCGCGCCTGCCGCGAATGGCAGGTCCTGGCCGCGCGCCCCCGCCCGCTTAGCGCGCCTACACGCGCGCGCTCGCTGCAGACATCGCGGCGCGTGCGTGCTGCGCGCACACCCGGCGCTGACTGCCGCCCACCCGGCCGGCCGGGACGCTCTCCTCTCCAGACGACGCCAACCGAACGTTAAAAGCTCCAAACACAATCCCACCGTTTCAAACACAACAAAAACAATTCACACAGCACTCTCTTACAAATGATAATTTGTAAACAGAGATTTTCCCTACACGACAGTAAAAACTTTTCGCCTGAAATATTTGTCAATCGAACGAAAAAAGCTCCAAGCACAATTCAACCAACCCAAACACATAAAAACAATTTCTACACCATTCTCCTTTATAGCATCATTTGTGAACAAAGATTTTCAAAGATGAAATATATATATTTTCGCCTTAAATATTAGTAAATCGAATGCGAAATGTTCTAGATAGAATCCGTACTGGACTGGACTTTACCCGCCTCACACCCGCATCACACCGGAGGACACTTAAGTCTCCTTGATGACGCGGTCATTCAGATTATGATCAGTTAGCAAGTGATAAGTCTAGTGGGAGTCCCCTCTGAACAATTGTGACCACTGCACAGAAGTGCTTAAAGAAAAAACTCGTGAAAGAGACAATCCGTACCATCCAAAGACACCCAAAATTAAAGACGTAATCCTATTCAAAACATCTTCTTCTTCGTAGTATCAATCCGGTGGATTGGTTTGCAGCAACAGAATCTTGCATCTCGATCTTGACTCTTTTCGATCCTCTGCAATCCTCTTTAGCTCAGCATAAGAGCTACAACTTATGTCCTCGAACACTTGCTGCAGATAATCCCGTCTAGGGCGCCCTCTGCAGTTTCTACCCTCAACCATCTCTTTAACAATGTCGTGAAGAAGACCATCGTGGCACATGATGTGATCGCTCCACCGGGCTCGCCTCTATAAGATGGTTCTTACTAGGTGTCTATCTTCCTTGATTATGCTGAGAACCTCATTGTTCGAGACGTGGTCCCTCCAGGAAATTCCGAGAATTCTTCTGTACGTCCACATCTCAAAGGCCTCTAGTATTTTTTATCACTTTCAGATAAGCACCATGTCTTACAGCCGTACATGAAGATGCTCCAAATATTTTTTTTGTCAAGTTGCTTGCGGAGCTTTAAATTTATGCTTTATAACATCATTTGTGAACAAAGATTTTCAAATATGAAATATATATTTTTTTTGCTTGAAATATTAGTCAATCGAATGCAAAATGTTCTATTATAGATATAATGCGTACTATCCAAAGGCACCCAAAATATAAGCCGTAATCCTATTCAAAACATCATGTGTGTGTAAAGATTTTCTCTCGATGACAGTAAAAACTTTTTGCCTAAAATATTGGTCACTCTAACGCAAAATAAAGACACAATCCATCTAATCTAAGCACTCCTAAAATAATTTAAGCCACCATCTTTTACAAACCATCATTTGTGTGAGAATATTTTTACTCTACGATGGCAAAAACTTTTCGCCTGAAATATTTGTCAATCGAACGCAAAATGTTCCAGACACAATCCGTTCGCTCCAAGCACACCAAAAACAAATCAAACCGCCATTTCCTTCAAAATATCATTTGCATACATAGATTTTCTCTCTACGACTGTAAAAACTTTTCACCTGAAATATTTATGAATCGAACGCAAAGTGTTCCAAACACAATACAAGCAATCAAAACACACCCAAAATAATTTGACAATTAGACAATTATTTATTTATTTATTTCCTTCAATAACATTACAAAATATTTTTACATCTTAATTCATTATTGAAGTATTTACATAAAAGTGTGGCCCTGTAAATTTATTGACACATTTAGTGTCAATGACCTCACACCCAGAACAAGCGTTAGGAGACTCAATGCAAATAGTTGACTTGTAACAACAAAAACCCTGTTATAAGTAAATCATGGATGACCCACAAATAACATCGCATTATTTTCACAACATCAAACTTCCAAAATTTCGCCTTCGTCAACACTAGCACTGAATCTGAAGCAATATAATACTAAATATGTCAATATCTTCACTCAAGTTGGTTTCAACCACTGTTCATTGCGATTCTTTCGTCTTACAAGTATCCAGGGTTGAACGATGGTCTTTTCAGGCCACACTTCAGGCTCCATGAGAGACTCTAGCGAAGTCGCGATGACCCTGACTTTGAAAGAAGTTGACAGCGTCCGTCTGCTGATAATCCTCTTGATGGTCATCCAAGAGGGATTGAATGCAGCGGTCACTGCCAAGAAGCTCTGCAAGTCATCAGCTGTTGTATCCGGGTGAAGACCCTTGGCGTGAAGATACGCCATCTTCACTCCGGTAACCTTCTTCGAAGGAGCTGCAGAACCGCGGATCACCCGACGTGCTGAACGCCTTTCCCCATCAGAAGAGGCGCGACTCATATCCGAGTGGTAAACTTCCTCGGAAAGACTGCTCGTGGGAGAGAGAGAGCATCCACAGAGAGAGCATTCCGGGCCTCCAGTTCCTCGAACCACGAGCTGGAGGATCTTCTTGGGAGCCCTACTCACAACAGCAGGGGCTCCTTGCATAGCACACTCCAAAGATGCCTCTTCTTCGGAAGCCTCACTTGAAGTAATGGCTTCACCGACGGCAGGTTCGGAGTCTCTGCTGTCACAGTCGAGTGATGGTGAAACTTGGCGAGGACTTCTAACAATTTCCGCGAAGGTAGCCGGAATCTCCTTGCACTTCCTAGACAAGCGCATTCTGCGGGAAGACGACAGACTTGTTGGGTTAGGTGGAGAGTCCACACCAATGGACGTCGGTTTATCCTCCTTCCCGCATCCAACAGTCTTTAAGAGCCGCTCCAGCAGCAAACGGTGATCGTCTAAGCGACGATGTATTTGCGCGATGTCACAATCGCAACTACGCGCCATTCTGTAGGTAGAATGACAAGACGTCCGCTCGGTTTGAGTGTCGAGCGACGAATAATTCAATCAATCAATCTCCTACTAAGCATAATTTGTGTACAGAGATTTTTCCTTGCCAACAGTAAAAACTTTGTGAAATTGTTTTCCCTGAATGTTTTGTCTGTTGAACAAAAAAATTATCCCAATACGACAAATCGTAATACACGAAAATAATTCTAACACTAATCTCCTATAAAACATCTTTTCATCATCATCAGCCTGTGTCCGTCCACTGTTGAACGTAGGCCTCCTGCATGAGTCTCCATCCTCTTCGATCCTCCGCCTTCCGCATCCAGGTCACTTCCGCTGTTCTTCTTATATCGTCAGTCCATCTTGTAGGGGGTCGGCCAATGCTTCGTTTGCCAGATCTTGGGCGCCATTCCAATACTTTTCTTCCCTATCGACCGTCGTCTCTTCGACAGATATGTCCTGCCCATTACCACTTAAGTGTGCCTATTTGTTGGGTAGCATCGACTACTTGAGTTCTTCTGCGTATTTCCTCGTTTCGGATTCTATATTTTAGCGACACTCCGAGCATGGATCTCTTCATAGCACGCTGGGTGACTTTTATTTTATGGGTAAGACTTGCTGTTATATTGCACGTCTCTGCGCCAAAAGCTTATACAGGGAGGATGCATTGGTTAAACGCCTTAGTTTTAAGACATTGTGGAATTTTCGATAAGTGTATACGAGCGTACAATCGAGAATTTTCAGTGCTGAGCAGTGTTGATGATGATAGCGATGAAAGGCTTAGCGAATTGACTGAATGTCTGTGTTCCATTGAATATGGTTTTACTTTCTTCATGTTTCAGGTCCAGCCCTTGTGTGTCTCGCCGATCTGTGCTCGGTACATGGTGAGTGGTGAGTGGCGAGTGTCTGGCTGGTGAAGTAACAGGTTTCTGCTCTCCGCGCGGGGGTTCTTGCCCTGGAACAGAGCCTTGGCCGTCTGCACCAAGGCTGCTCAATATGTGAGGCAGCACCACACCAACACCATCCCTAATAATGGAATAGATGCATCATCGCTCACCTGCCAGAGACTATGCCTCTTGGGAGAGGGATCGGACTGCTTAACCAAATCGCCTCGGATGTTGATATATTTCACGTAAGGGAGGCCCAATTCAGACATGAACTCCACGAGTTTCTTTAAAGAATAATTTGTTAAAGTCGTCTGTTTGATACGCATTGGGACCTTCTGTTGCTTGTCTTTATTGCTTTGTTCTTACTACTTAATCATAAGTACATATATTTGTATATATTGTATTTTTAATTCTTATTGTACTTCAGAAACGAATTGAGTTATTCAAATTTGTAATGTTTCTGTAACTGAAAAATATAATTAAATTGAAACTGAATTTAAATCAATAACAAAATAATTGTCGTACACAATCATTACAAGTTTTTCATACAATGTGGGTAACTAATACTCTCCACTGTTGTTTGTATTTGTAAATGAATATTCAAAAGTCTAACTTATTTTATAATCATTTACTACCTCTGTAACTTTTCTTTGGCAGTTCTTTACAGCAGCCACAACTCTTGACAAGAGACTCTCAATCTTATCAATCAATAACAGATCATGATATCAATGAGTACATCACTAACGAGACTTAATTATCCTTCAGTGTGAAGCGTTCCACTCTAGTAATTGCCAATATTAAATGTCCGTAGTGGATAAAAATAAAACAAGTTACATCTATATTCTTTGTAAGATTAACATTAAGCTTTTTTTCGTTACTTGAAGTTCCTTTAATGACAGACGCGCGCTACACTTAGGGGCAACATTATCTGGCGGTGAAAAGATTAAGATAGTTTAGGTTAGGTTACGTGAGATAAGGTTAGGTTAGAATGCCCTATGCTGGTAGTTTAGCATGTTTACGAAAGATAAGCAATATACTGTGGGTTAGCATCATCTGGCTGTATTGAAGTAAAGTGAGGATACCCTCGCATATAGTAATGTTAGGTTGGGGTGGCCTATCCTGTTGCTGGTCATGTATACATTTGTCATGTATTTAAATACAAATAGAGATTCCATTCCTTGTATACATGCGCAACATATCTTTGATTTTTAGTATATTTATCAGTCAGGTCCAGTGACTTGAGATCATATTAGATCACAGTAAACCACGCTTCTTGCGGTCTTCTAAATCGCAATTCTATGTCGAAACATGATTTCAATCTTCCAACATGTTCATACAGATTTATTCCATACATTTACACGTAGTGTAATTACACCACTCTCCTTAAAAATGACTTAATAATAACGAAGCAAATATTAAGAAAAATAACAACATGGCCTCATCTTTTGTCTCTTAAAAATCGTTTCTATAGTAGAAACCAATTTTAGATATTGTATTTAATTAAACGCCATCTAAACAATAATAAATCTGCTGTATTTAATGACCAACTTGTTAAGTTAATTTATTAGGTCTATGGTAATAATAACAACCTACGAGTACTAAATTGGTTCAAGATATGGCAGATGCTGATATGGTTTTATTAACGACTGTGTATACTTTATTAATAGTGTCTAATAATTTACTTGTAGCTTTTAATCATCAAGGTAATCAATTAATTTTTGAAATTTTTCATAATTTAAATTACATCTTGTAAAATTGTTATTATATTACAATATAATTTACATATATTGTGTGATAAAATGATTAAAAATAAATATAAATGTTATTTAAATAGTTTTTCGTCACATTCAGAAGAATACCAACAAAAAAAAGTTTTGGCTCTCTAGTAGCATATATGTTGCTTGATCGGATTGTCTAGAATTTACGAGGGTTATTCGTAAAATAAGGTTCCGATGGCTACAGTCCTGAAAAGCGCTGTTATGGTGGATCCCGCGATTCTGTAGTGTACGCGTCAACTCGTTGAAACGGCCCAAGAACTTCTTCAGGACCTCGGAACTCATGGCGAGGAATATCTCGACTCCATCGTCACTGGAGACGAGACTTCGGTGCACTACCTCACACCCAAAACCAAAGAACAGTCTAAACAATGGAAGCACCCAGAGTCGCCGAATTCGCGAAAATTCAAACAAACTGGCGGGCGAAGCGAGGGGAAGATCCATCACGTACGGCTGTCAAGCCAAGACTGAGCTACGCAGGCAGCTTGCTAGGGAAGGGATTTGGAGTGGAGGAACCATGGTACAGTACAGATCCGGGGGTTCCACCATAACAGCGCTTTTTAGGACTGTAGCGCCATGGGAAACTTATTTTATGGATAATCCTCGTGGTTTAAACATATATTGTATTTACTG